>VXBU01015620.1:188005-262066 GCA_013400315.1 Bombycilla garrulus
GTATAAATTTTTTTTTTTTAATTAAAATTTAAAATGCTCTAGAACAACTATACAGAGCCAGAAACAACCCTGGCTCCTAAGAAAACATAGATGTGACGCTAAGGAGGAAAAGCTACATTCCCAAACTTGGAGTCCTGTCACCTTAAGTTAGAAACAACTTCACTGTAACTCCAGGTGATGAAAGAGAACAGCTAAGTAGAAAACAGCCACATCAAACAGGCTACAAATACCTGCTTAGATAACTCTTTTGTGCTCCTAAAAGGGAGCTGCTGCTCAGCTGGGGATTTCAACTGTATCAGCCAGAGAGGTTGTATAAGAGGCCATGGGATCCCAACTATCACCAATCTCTGACACCATACATTTGGAGTGTGAAAAGCTTAAACATTTTTTTAAATAAATAAAATATTCTGATCCTTCTCTAGAACCCTAGTGACAGCTTTAGACATGGGGTAAAACTCTGTGACTGTCCTGACGTAATTACATCATATTTGGTTAACACCAGAGGATACAGGCAACCTCTGCTCTGTTGTCTCAGTGACCAAGTGACCAAAGGTCAGACCTTTCCTACATCCTAAACAGCAACATCCAAGAGGAATACAGAAACCTCACTCCACAGACAACATTCATGCTCTAACATGCTGAGTTTAACCTATCATAGAGATTCTGTAGCTGAAAAAAAAAAAAAGGGCAGGGAATGTGACAGGCCCAGAAGAAATTAGAATTTCAGGATGCCGTATGTCTGTGTATCTTTTTTGTTGGAAGAGTTCTTAATCTAGTAGTAATATAAAGTACATACTATGAAACTAAAAGCTAATGGCATTTGTCAGGTCTGAAAGGCTTTTTGTGCCAGATCAAATTTCCTTTCTTCACATTTAATTAAGAGTCAAATGGTATTTCTGGAAGTAGCACATTTTTCAAAATTTTTACAATCAGTTTTTTCACACTAAATTATGCAAAGGAAGCTAAAAGCTAGAGAAATTACAATGAAGACATGCAGTAAATTGAAACCTGAAGTTTCCATCAAATGCTGAACATCCAAAGTTGGGGATTTTTTCTGAAAACCCGTTTTACATTTATGCAAAAGCAAATTACGTATAATAGCTGTGCTGAAATCCATTATCTTCCCCAAAGCAACCAGAATAAGCACTTGACTTTCCTGCTCTTTGAACCTACCATCCTCATGCTCTAAAAAGAGTATCTCTACTATTAGAGGGGGAAAAAAATCACTTTTCTCAGTGACAGGAAAATATGCATGCATAACCTACCTCAAGCAAAAAGAAAAAGGAAAGTTTGACCTGTCTAACAAACAGCCTGGTAAGTCTTCCTTTTTCCTGCAGACAGCAACCCTATAAAACCTGTAATCTTAGAGAAAAAAATAGTCCTGAAACTACTAGCAGCTAGTAAAGAGCATGTAAGAGAAAGGGCATTTGTGTCACAAAGGACTACACTGACAGACAGCCCCATGACCTACAGGCTTGCACATAACCTCTACAGAGGTGAAGAAAACTTGCATCTTACTCTGTTGGGAGATATTTGAAAAAATCCAATATAACCCTTAAGTGAAGGATATCACCTTCAGTACAGAAAACAAATGAACCACTTTTCCAGTCTGCTGTAGACCTAGGAAAATGCTGGCTTTGTATCACACAGGAAGCCTGTGGATGGGTTTAACTGGACCAAAGAGGACTAGATTTCATACCACCCCCACAATATCAAGATAGAATATTCTATCTCTGCACATCTTACTCCAAGAATATGCAGTCTTGCAGTTTCTCAATGAAAAATTAATATGAACCCTTAACAGACAATGGGAATTAGGGCTCTGGGTTTGGATTTGGATAGTGTGTAGGGAGGAGGCTGTCTAGTGAATATGTGGAATTGCCAACTGCTTAGTTAGCAAAGAGATGCAATCCAATTACTCTGGAAGTTAAGGTAACTGCCATATTAGAGAACTCTGCTGCAAAACTGATTTCATGCAGTATCTCGTATTCCCCCAATTTAATGGGAAGATATAGCTATTGTATGACCTTGAATCAATCACAAAATCACCTTCAGTCACAAAATAGTTTCCTGTATTGCAATATATGGTGATAGTAGGATGATGGTAAACAGAAATGTAAATTTGCAGTCTACAAATACTTTGCACCAGCTTAGCCTGGCAGCTGTGAATCCAGTCCTTGAAACACTACCATTTGTGCTGCATTGCTAAGCAGGCACAGTATTTTTTAGCCACCACAAGCTCACAGTGAAGACAATGGCATGCTGCAAGGTCTTTGTAGGTAGTAGGGATTTCCTTAAGGAAATGTGGCTATTCCACAAAGCATTAGCACCTTTTTTGAGCATCAGTGATAGTGTCAGACTAGAAAGTAAAGTTCTCAAAAACAATATTGTCTTAAGAAATTTCCAAGTAAATTCATAGTACTTAAAGTAAATAAAATATTTTGACTCATATTCTTTAAAACTACCACTGGGGGAAAAGTTGCTATATACATTTATGTGTAACGATAAATAGCCAATAGGTCTTTCATGTCTAGAAAAATCATCATACTCTGTCATTTGTATCCTGCACATGTGCTCAGCTCTTTGGACTCCTAGCTTGTTAGCTTTTCATTTTCATGACATTTCTGTGCTTTCTTCACCTTGCGGTAAGTTGTTACAGATGAAAAAAGCAGTTTCTAAAATACAACCTTTTTCTACTCATTAACTAAATCATAGAGAACCTACTTCTATCGACTTCTGGCTATTGCTAATGGAAGGCCTGGAAGTTGCAAAAATCAATGTGGCATCTTCTATAAAAGCTACTTCTCTGCAAAATGATGATTTTAGCCACAGTTTCACCCGCAGGGGATCTGTGATACAAAGACCTTCCTCCTAAACTAGCAGCCTGATACAAAAACATCCGTCTTATCGTCTCCACACAAATATAATTTTTGACAGCAGCTCTGAATTCTACTTCCTTCCCAGGAGAAGGCACCATTCTGCCTGTTACAATTCTGTCCTTTGTAACTGGGACATCCTTCATTCATCACTGTAGTTACTGAAATGCTACACAGCTGTAGAAATTATATCTGTAAATAGTCTAAAACTCCTATTTCCAAATCCAAAAGGATCTAATATGGTCAACCAATAATAACCCCTATGCATCAGCTATGATGTCCACCAATCCACAAGAGCTGCATATAGTGAAAACATTGTTATCACTGCATGTATGGTGAAAACTAGCCTCAACAACTTGAATTGCTGGAGTTCACAAGACCTTCAAATAAAGTATCAGATATTTGAACTCCTGCTACCACTGAGGACACATTTCTTTCTGTGAAGTTCAAATAGTGGTCTTACAGATGTAAACAGTACTCTGCTGTTCCACTACACTGAGCTGCTGAAGTTCCTATTCTTTGTAGAGGATATTTTCAGATAATTTCAATACACACTACTTTTTAAAGACCAATTAAAATAAAACATTGTAGTACATGCGAAGGAATTTCTGCTCTGAAATGCAGAAGTTTCAATTGTGAGGCAAATGAATATTCTTATTTCTTCATATGGATCTTATTTCATTCAGCTGAAGATTTATCCATCTAAGAAAGTCTTCAGTTCCACAGCAAGGGCTCTATACAAACAGATGCTCATTAAAAAAAAAAACCAAACAAAACAAAACAATACCTTCTCAGCCTCTTCACCCGTCACTGAACTTTCCTCCACTTCCTCTTTAGTGATCAAAGAAATTCTGTCTGAAAAAAACAACAAAACTCAAAAAAATATCAGTAGAAGGCTTCCCAAAAATTCACCTAATGTTACAAGTGAAAAAAGTGTTCCACATTCCAAATTCTGGATGTGTCATCATCACCAGCAAAAAAATCCAAAAAGTATCACTGAAAGGAAAATGCGACTTGCATAAATGAGTCAACTCTGATATAAAATATGATATAAAAATAAATTAATGAGCATATTCATAAGCTTGTGGAAGTATCCATTTAGGAAACTGCTAATATTGTGACAATCAAGCTAATGAGACACTGAAATCATAGATCATAGATAAAATGCTGAAAATCTATTAGAAATTACACTTTTAGTCATTCACAGCATGCTCTTAGGTCCTCAGAAAAAATTAACTCCTAGCATTCAGATACTTGTGCTGCGATTACCTAGACTGACTACCAAAGTGCTGGTCCTACCCCACTTTGCTCCTTAGTTGTGCCAAGAGCAAAGAATAGAAGATCCATAAAAATTTCAGCAGCAGTGTAAGTGCAGTATCACCTTCATGTGCCCACAGAACCACATGGCTGGGGGTTCCATGAAACAAAGGAATCTGTCAAACAGATCTGCCTTTCTTCTGAGCCACTAACTTACACCCATCTTCTTTCAGTGACTGCAGTCACACATGACAAAACCCAATGCACACCAGATTCGGTAGAAAAGAGGGGATGGGTCATGTGGCAAGAATGAGAGAAAACGGGACTTCTGCTCTTGTTAGCGGCAAGTAAAAAGCAATTTCAGCTGCCTACTGAGAGCAGTCAGATTATGCATAAAGGATCAAGATTTCATTTCACCATGTTCTCAAATGAAGATAATCTGTGCTGTATGGAAATATCATTTCTCTATGTATTTGTCTGTTTGGTTGATTTTTTCCTCAGAAACGTACTCCAGTTTGGCAAAACCTCTGATTTATACTAACTAAAAAATATTAATGGCTTTGAAAGATCCAAGTTTGCTTCTTTCAAAGTTTATTGGTTCCTTTTTCCAAATTTATACAGAGAAGGTCCCCTACAGCACACCTGAATGTAATGGTCTTGTCAGTGTTGTCCTGTGCTGTTTTTTTTCGCATTGCTAAACAAATTCCCATCCTGTAATTCAAAGAAGTTGGATGAAGGAGACATTACAGCATGTTTGCAGTTCACCACTTTGAATGATACTATACAAAAGCACATCACTGCATTTTACAGCTGGGCATTTAAACAGATTTTCTTAGCATTAGTTCCAATTAAAAACAAGAGTATGATGTAAAAGATTTTTTTTAGTACATTGTATTTTCTATTTGTGAAAATGTTCCTTTATTTATCACCTGAATAATCTCAATGTCTTTCAGAATGGCACTGCCTTGTATCTCCCAGTTTCATCAGAGGTTGGTGTCATATTACCACATATTCTGTCCCTCAGGTTACTTAAATACAAAATGATCAGTGACATGTTTCAACACTATCTGTGACTGTTTGAAAGCTTAAACTGCAAGAATCTTTTTATAGTTTGACTGCATGAGTTTTTTCCATTTACTCTGAAATTCAGCTGAAATGGTGCCGTCTTCTCCTTACCCCATAACATTTAATTTGTCTCTTCTTCCACAATTAATTTACCATTTCAACAAGACTTGGCAATGCATTATGAATACTGCTGATATGAAACCATTAGTGCAGAAAAGGAAAGGAAGCTGCAACATGAAAGTTGGTTTGTTTCTTTGTTTTTTTTTTAATAGGCTGCAGGAACAAAGCATATCAAAATGCTGCAGTGGGGTTAGTTTAAGTGCCCCACTGCTAATGAAGTTTTCTTACTTAATGAATAAATGTGTAATACAACCAGAAATTGCCTAATTTTTTTAAACACCATCCTACCTTGTACCATGATCTCCCAGAAATCAGATAAGGCTTTATCTTCCAACTTTGATTTCAGAGCCTGCAGAAAGTCATTAAAGCACTGCACCTTGGACAACTGAAAAAATATAACAGCAACTGTAAGCAAGAAATACTAAAACTACTAAAGATCACCGCAAGCTTAATTCTTCATGAAGTCATTTCACATGGTGAACACAAAAGTCTCTCAGAATTTGGGTTTTATTTCTATTAAAACCGTGAATTCTAAGGAAAGGTGAGTCACAAAAAGTGCCTCTCAGAAAGCTAGAAGGACTTTCTTGTAACTAGCTTTGTTGAAGCAAATTGTAGGATTGCACTTTTAACTAGCACGAGCATCGGGTCATAGGCCTTCTGTTTTATGTTTAAACAAAAACAAACAACAGCAAGCAATACCAGAGAGGCTAGTCCCCATTCCAGTAACAATAAAAACCCCCATAAAATGCAACTCTATTTCCAAAATTTGAAACATATTTAAAGTTCAATTCTTTTTGCTGCATCAGCGGGTTACCAAGCAAATAGGCCCATCGTGCCTTTAATTTGAAAGAGGTAAGAGTATTCACACGTTAACATTACCTTCATGGCCTCCTCTCTAAAAACTCTGATACAGTCGATCCCTTTCATGTAGTACTGTGAACCTTTATTTTCCAAGAACTGATCAATGCGATTTATCAACTGCTGACTCACTGGAAGACAAGGAGAAATCAACTGATAAACAAATAAAAGAATGCACACTTTCAAGGAAAAAAAAACAACTTTTCTTTTACATATCTCTTTTTCTACTCCACAGGCATCTAAGTAGTTCATCATACCCACACTGCCTCAAGCTACACAAGCTGATAATTGTTATCTAAGCTAGTAACAATTATTTCAGCCTCTCTGGAAAAGCCACATATACAAGAACCTCAAGCACGTCCAAGGCGTACTTTTCCCTGAAAGCTGAGGAAAAAAGCAGTGGCTTAACTCGTTGAATAAAAATTTGGGATCCTAAAGCTTAGGGAGGTAAATGTTCTACAACACAAGCATATCTCCTAAACATCCTTTGCAGCTGATGCATATTTCAACAAAAGCATTAAATTTATAAGGAAGGTGTAATAATGTCAAACCGACACTTGTAGGGCGACTGCAGTTAAAAGACCTTGCTGTTATTGACATCAGAGTACATCTTGTCCCTTGTACAAGCTAGTTTGATAATTTTTCATCAGAGCAAAGAAGTTTATGATTATAGAGATTATAAACTGTGTGTGCCTGACAGAAAGAAGCAGAGGTAAAGAGTGAGACTTCTACCAACAAGAAGGGGAACACCAGTTTTATCCTTACTGTTGAGCTCCTAAAAGGTAGGTAGCTGTAAACCACTGCAAACAGACAAGAAAAAATGTCACCCATAAGCTCTGCAAACCCCAACTAATTTCTGTTGGATTTCAGTAATTCAGTAATTTCAGTACTTTCTCTTCATGATTATTTAGAGTTAAGGAACTGTCTGATTTTATCCTCTGTCAGACACCTCTGCCAGGGAAAAAAACAACTGTGAGGAGGATACAACAGTGATCAATGAACTCAGAAGCATTGTGAAAAGAATGAATAGGGAATTGATAGTGCCCTGTCTCTCTCAAAACAAGAGCCAAGATCTGGGTTAAAAACAAACAACAAAACAGGATCTCTTGAAAGATACATCAGTTAACCCCTTTACCACAGGTTGATTTAAGTTTTAACAGCTTAAAAAACATTTGGACAAATTCTTAAAAGAGGATGTCTATCAAGGGAGACTAACAGTGTTGTTGCCATTAAGGAAAAAGATTCTGGAAAGCCTTCTGACCAAGTCACAGCATCTGCTTGTCCTGTTCTTCTACTGTAAAGACCAGTCACCAGATTAGAAGAACCCTTCCCCTGACCTATAGCCCTTCCCAGCTCCAGATTTTATGGGCATAGTCATTACTTTGAAAATTTCAGCTATGGAAGCATCAGCAAAGAAAATCACCTGACAGACTGGTGGAAGAAACAAGAAGTAAACGCAGCAAGAAGGAGACATTGTTTAAGTACTGTGTTGCACTCTGCTCACTGTGAGTATGCACAGCACTGGCTGTTATATTATTTTCTATAAAATGCCTAATTGAACTGAATCTGAAGGACATCTCTGAATAGTGTGAAACAAGGCATGTTTGATATTCTCCCACTAGCTTTTGACAGTTTCTAGAAAAGGAGGAAGATAATGGTTCTGCCCAACAGCAGCTACAGCACAACAAAGTGTGCTGAAGTGCCTACTGTGCCAGAGGTAATCAGCTCACTCTTTATTTATTCACCAGTAGCTGACAAACTAAATTGAAGTCTAACTACTTAAGCTTCCCAAGTTAAGTCGGTCCATTTTTTTCATGGTTAATGATTTTCTCATTAAATGTTCTAATTTCTTATGAATTGCACTAATAAAAGCAAGTCCTGCTGGTGTCTTCAGTGGTGGTGGTGTTTTTTTTAAACACTGCCTTTTCATTGATGTGTTAAATTAAAACCCCAGGCACTATGAGGGTGCAATAAAAGTCTTTACTGTCAGAAAGATTCCAGCAGGCTGTTTGAAATTATCAGATGCTCTACTACTTCTTTTGCATTTTTTTTTAATCCCTTTCCATTTGATTGTCCTGGCAGCCATCAGAAGAAAATATTTTCTTGCTACCGATTGTGAGGTGCCTCCTTTTGAAATCTATTGTATGGAAACAAAGGAAACCTGCAATGTATTACCAGGCACTGAGAGTCCATAATAAGGCAGCAAACAGGTTACATGGCAACAGTATTTAAAGTAACATTCCTCTAACATGCTGAAATAGCTTGGCTAAAAAGTTGGTTCTGTCCATTTGGTTTCCATGAAATGATAGGTCAATGATGGATGAATCTAAAATAGACAAAAATTCCTATGTTCTGATAGACTATCAAATTACTTCAGGGGGCCAAAAGTAATACTAAAGACAGTAGATAAGGAGTATAGCTGGATATTCTTGAAGTGGTTGCTGTTCCTTTACACTTCTAATCTGAGAACTTTGTTGACTTCTTGCTGCCTTTTCATTAGTCTGAATGTTTGGGTCTGGATGCTGCAAAAAATAGATGTCCCTGTTTTTGGAGTAAGGCGCGTTCTGCATAAAGATGCCTTTTAACTAAGCTGTGATAAGCATTAACTCTGATGTGTCCCAGACAAATCTCAGGCATTGAGGTTTTGAAGATTAGACCCTTGAGTTACAAACTTACAGACTATTCAGGCCATTTCTGTGTAATTTGAACGTTTTTTCTTCCCTCCCAACTTCCCTTCATTCCACACACATTAAAGGAAGTGAACTAACAACAGATTTCTACATTTTGCATTAACTGGAATTTCCAGCACTCCTAATAACCACCACATTCTGCAGAACATCCAAAAAATTTTTCATCTCCTCTTTCCTTCTTCTACTGTACCTGACTAGTTAGATAACAAATATAGTTATTAAGGGTTGGAGAACTGCAGGGAAAAAAAAGTCACAGAATAGAAGATCTTTTAGTTCTAGCAGAATTTAATCCCTTCCCCTCTGGCATTCAGATACATTTGCTACTCCAAAATACATTCACCAGTGCTGTCATTTTTTGTGAAATATGCCATGAACAATTATATTCACTTGTTATCTCTGAACAGCTACAGCACACAAGTGCAGTTATATATTCATGTTTGTTCAGTTCAGCTCTTGGTCTTGATTACTATACCAAACAGATTACACAATAATAACAGCCAAAACTGTCTATTATTACAGTCCAAGTTCAATTCCTTGGGGATTTTTCCCCCCTAAAAAATAAATCAGGTCAAGAAAATAATTCTTGCTGTTAATCTTCTGATTTACGTGCTGCTGGTGGTAATGATTTGTATTCGTGGACAGTGCTTAAAGTGTGATTCACTGACAAATCAGTTAAATCACCTGATAATTAATTTTAAAATATTGCTCTATAATCATCTTTCTAGTCTAAAAAGAAGGAAATTCTGAACTGAAAACATACTGTTTTTTAACATACTGGTTTTAAAACATACTGGTTTTAAACATATTAAGAAATAAGAATTTTAAGATCAAGAGCTGTTGGCTGTTGAACTACTCTAACACCGTATGAGGCGCTGTTCAGTTTTGAAATGGTGTCTCTAAATGTCCTGTGAATAGGGATCAGGATGACTGATGTCTGAAGGACATATGACCCAAATCCCTGCTAAAAATAGGGTCCATTGTGGAACCTGGCTCAGCACTCCCCAGACTTGAGTCCTGTGTAGCTCCAAAGATGGAGAGTCTCCAAGTTCTCTGGGCCCCTTTTTCTGTGTTTGAGTCCCATCACTGTGATCTTTATTATCTTTTCCCCCATAACATCTAATTCAAATTCTGTTTGTTGCAACTCAGAGCTTTGAGTCTCACCCAATCACTATGCCCTTCAAAGACAAACCTGGCTTCATCTTCTCTGTGAAGCAGATATACAGAAAACTTCAAAGTGATTCTATATACTCAAGTATTTGGTTTGCAAAAACTCTTCTAATGACGGCATCATTTTCATCAAACCAGACACTGCATTTGGCCTACCTAGCAGTAGAGCATGAATAGTCTCTGAAATATACAAAAAACATGCCAACAAAAAATGAAATTAAGTATTAGCTTTTTAAAAAACTGTACCTTACCTCCATAAAGGTAATTAACTATACTAATTTCCACAGAAAATCTTGCAATAAAATATCATCCCTGTTCACATGCAGTTACTGATTCCTTTAACTATATTTTTCTAGAAATTACTACAAAAAATATGAACAAATTTACTATAAATATAAAAATGAGAGCACAGTGAAATTTGTCTCTGGACACTTTTTCTTAGGTCCATAAACTATTGAGTTGTCATTGTAAATTTCTCTCCCACTTGACAATCAGTAAAATAAAAAAAGCTCTCTTGACATCATGTTCACAGACAGGAGTACTGTAAGATGCAATGAAATGTGGCCTATAAACTCACAAAGAAAATTTACAAATCAAAGAAAATATTATGCATGTGTCAATATCTTTTTCTACTCCCCTGATTCTGTCTTATACAGAAGCCTATGAAAATACAACACAACACGTCATACATGATTTGCATGTCAGCGATGCAGACATGGACGGAAACCTCCAAATAGGGGGATGAACTGGTAATATGTGGCTACTCCTTTGGCATTACAAAAATGGCAAGCACTGACTGCATTTGAGAGACTTCTCTGAAGCCACAACAATTAAGAAACTCATTGTAGTTGCTTGGGAGCAACAATTAGATTCTACTCAGGTAAACTAATCTATTTTATGTGCAGTCATTTACAAAAAAGTCAGAAGACATCTTTTTGTGATGACTGTACACTTGTGACTTGCTCAAAGTAAGACCTGCATAAAATGATGTCTCTCTGGCCATGAATGCAAATCAGAAAGTAAGGATGTCCAGAGGGGAACACCATTCAGGTTACATGAGCATCAGCATTAAGCAGCAAGCTGATACCATCAAACATAACTCACCATGTAATCCTTAAGCAGCTCCCTACTGTAATAAACTACATCATTTTCAAGTAAAATCAAAGTCGATTATTATTTCAGGAACTGAGCTGCCAGTACAGAAAACCTATCTCTAAAGATAGATTCAGTTTTTACCAATCTGAAAATCTTTGATTTTCTGAAGATATGTATTTAGGCATCAATGGCAAAGTTCTCAGCATCAGACACAGACTAGTTTCCACTTAAGACTTCTGCTATGAAAGATACAAAGCCTGATTGATGAATCCCAGTGAGGGCACTGCAGGTAATGCACTGGTACCTATTATTAATGATAAATATACCATCAGGACTTCCTACAAGCTGTTTCAGAAGAAAAATAATCACCTTGCCATCCTCTGGTACTGCTAACTTTATAATTTGGTGTGGGTGTGCCATTAACCTGCAGCTTAATTAAAAAGCAACTGTAGTGTCAGTATTTAAAGTACAACTCTTCCTACTGCTATGACTTCTCTATCTACCGAAAAACAACCAACCTCCAAACCAAAGGAGGTGAAGGGTCTTCTTGAAAGGTCTTTCTCCTCCCAATGAAAGGGCTGCTGTTATTTTGAAAGATGAATGTAAGCTCTATTCAGTTAAGGAGACTGTAGTAGATGTTTTTCTTAATATAAGAAAGAAAAACAGAATGCAACTTAGCAGTTCTCCTGTCTGCATACTGACACATTAAATGCTACCCTTTTTACAATGAAGTATTTGAATGCCACAGAGTATCCTTTTCTGTAAAGATATTTTATATTTCTTATGTTCTAGCAGATGGAAAAAAGTTTCATCATTAAATGACAAAATTATACCTAAAAACCCCTTAGAAACACTGAACAGTTTTAAGGCAGAATTTACTATTTACATAACCAAAGTGCAATACAGCAAGCCATTAAAAACATGCCTGCAGTGTTCAATGTAGTAAGTCACCTAAAAGGCTTTAAAACACAAAAAGGATTATCCAGAAAAAAGATAATATGCAAAATATGTTTATATTTAGAGTGGCTTGTATCGCTCCTTTAAATGGGTGACTGTACTACATTGTTTAACTACACCTTATTGTTACGGAGCAGATCACACAGAATAAAAGCAAACTGCTCAAAATTTCAGAACCTTCCAAACACGTACTGCAGTTATCTCCAGCACAGCTACCAAGTGGACATATTTAAGCACTCTTTCTAGTTAAACCATCTTCAAGGGCAATTACTATATTTATTTCTGCCTTAAAGCTTTCCTACATGATAAAATTTATCACCGTAACAAAGTAGCGAACTGTTCCACAGTTTCTATATTCTAATGTATTGTACAATGCTTTTTTTTACTGCATCTTAATACATGTGAGATTTAAGAACATAACTCCAAATATTTTTTCAATAAATAATTTATTCTGTCTCTAATAAAAAAAATCCATGTAAAAAAGGTAGCTAGCTGGCTTAGAGGTCTGGAAATTCTGGAGAGAAATAGCTACGCAGGCTTTAACAGACCACATCACAACCCAATATACCACTAAACACATCCCTGAAACTACATCCAAAAGACCAACGGGGCTGGTGAAATACCCAGCACCTCATTTAAGCACCTCTGCAAATCTTTCTTTGAAAAAGGAATGAAACATTAGTGGCTATTTGGCAGATCCAGTTTAGCCTGCCACAACCTTCCAATCACCCTTTATGAGATAAAGGACAGCATCCATCTTTTGCACTCTTTTTAAGACACCTTTTTTTTACATATATCTCTGTACAGCTATTCCAGGAGGGAAATACCACACAAACCTAATTTCATTGCATTTTTAGACTTTGGCCATGCAAAACAATGCTTCTTGACCTGTGCCTTGTGCTGTTCTTCATCTCTGAGAGGTCAGTGCACACAGAGCCTCCTCTCAGCTTTCAGATTACAAATACTACCTGCTTATTCCACTCTGAATTCGTCTGTGCTTTCTTTTGCTCACAAGCAGTAAGATATTCCCTTTGCATGTAAACATCTAAGTCCCAGGCATGAGAGTCTCTTTTTTATTCATGGAACATGAGACAGGTTTCTCACACTGTGCACACCCAACAGCTCTCCAGGCCAAAAGGATCCCAGGAATGAGAAGCTGAGGTTCATTCTGAATCAGGCAGTCAGTGAATACCAAGGGGTCTTCTGTTAAAAACACCTGAGGGGGTGCTCAGGTGCCTCAATATACTGCCTAGTGCCTTCTTACCCAAACACAGCTACCTGAGACTTTTAATTGGGGAAGGCAAGTATTAACATGGGAATTACAACTGACACCTTCCTTGGCTGAGTGGCACTACAAGCTAACCTGTAAATTCCAGAGCAACTCACATTGCACAAAAAACTTATGTTTAGACAAATGGATTGCATTTACTGAATCCCGAAAATCCACTAATATAATTAGGATAGACAAAAGTGATTTACCATCTTTGAAGTCCGCATTTTTCTTCCTCACCAGAATTCGGAAATCTTCTGCTGGGCTAACACTGCCTACCTACAAAAAGTACAAAAATAACAACTCAATTGTTTTCCAATATCCATCTCTTTCTTCTTGTCAGGCAACACAAATCTTTAAATTTCTTTTTACTTGAATATGAAAACAAAAGCTGTCTACTTCTCTGCATTCAGATTCAAAAAACGCAAGTTTTATAGTGTGTTAATGCACAGTACTCCAGGCAAAGGTTGGTTATGACATGAACAAGATGAACTCACTCTGCTGCACTGTTACAAATTGACCACTTCTCTGGTGCTGAGAGGACAGGAGCACAACCATTCAGGTTATCTGCTAGTTCAGCTTTGAGATCTTCTGTAGCACAGACTTCTAAGACCTCCCTAATTTCACCAGATGCTTTGTGAGGAGTGTGAGCTCCCAGGCACGTGGGTACAGAATCAGTGGTTTGCCACTCCTATAGGAACCTTAAAATTAAAAGCTTGCACTTATATCATCTAGGTTTTCTGGCAGAGTCTGACATCCTAAAGCCAAAGCTCTAAATGGGCATGCAAAGAACTAAAACCAGGTCAAATACAAATATACACTGAAAAACAGATGCATTAATTTGAGGGGGAAAAAAACAACAACCCTACATTGCTTAAAATTTCCTATCAGCAATCATAATTCTCTTACTTTTTTTAAAATTTTTATGCTTTGCTGTCAAAATAATTTGTGAACTTTGCAATAAATTTGCTTGGTCTCACTGCATTTCTTTAAGATCTAGCAATGCCATTTTTCAGGAAATATCAGAAAATTATATTAGGCATGCAGAACATTGAAATATTTTTAGACTTTAAATATTTTTATAAGTATCAATAATGCTTTTTTCAAAATGAACCCTAAAGAATAGCATATCTGAAAACAAGAGAAGTTAGCTCAATATTAATTCTTTTTTTATAATAGGAAAACATAAAATAAAGGAAGATGCACAGTTATGATACAGTTTTCATCTACCCACAAAATTATAAGTTGATCTCCTGGCAAGATGAAACCAAATTTCTGATTTAGACCCCTAATTAATGCAGAAAACAATGTCTAAAATCATAGCAATACTTTTGATTCAATACACAAAGGCAACTTCTATGTTGCAGAAGATATGAAAGACAGCAAGAACAAAATTCAACCACTGAGCTCCAATTCTGTTTTCCTCCCATCCTCAGGCTTTCCTTTTAAGGTTCTAAACACCAGGAGAGAATTTTGTCCTAAAATATCCACAACTGATAGAAACTTGTGCTAACACATGCCTAAGGGCAGAGAAAGTTGTCTTTACAATCTCTAGAAGAGAGTCTCAAAAGTAGACAGTATTTCAGTCATCTTTCAGCTAGAAACTCTCCTTTTATCAGGAATTCTGCATATTCACTATAATACACTTGGAGAATTAATCTTCCCCTTTAATAATCAGATTTGTAAAAATATGCTTACAGAGGTGATATTGCCTTCAGCAAGTTTCATAATGCTAAAGTTCCCTTCCTCATCTTCAATTTTTGGTTTCTTAAGGCTGGGTTCATCTTCGCTGCAAATGAGAAGGACAAAAATAAGTATAAACACTTGAAGATTGTCCTGCCTACTAATTACGGAGTCAGTAAATCAATAAAATATACACTGAACTAAACTTCATTACATAACTGTTCTGTTCCAAAATCAACACTTAACCATGCCTCATTCGTCCCTTGGGCTGCACAAACTATATAATAGAAACAGAGATCAAATTTTACCTCAGCTTACAGCAAAAGCATCAGTTGTTGAAGGTATGAGATTATTAGTACTACTTACTTCAAGTGTGAATATGCTTATACAGACCTTCTTCATCTTTCTAAATACAGACTATGTCCAAACACTTTATTTGGAACGTCTCTGTATTGAATTAGCCTTGATAAATTACAGTATATGACATTTGGTAGTCTCACTAGATTTTTTCTAAACATGAAATGTCAGTGAAAATGTACCATTTTAGTAAGACATCAATTTACTTTTCAGTCACTACCTGCTAGATCCTGTCTTGGAATTTATAGCTAATACAAACCTGTTTACACAATGGCTTTTGGGTCTAATGACCACTATTCTCCATCAGCACGTGAGAGCTCTGTAAACTTCCACCTTATATTTGTTAAAACCTGCTAGACAAACTCCAGTTAAGCAGATCAGAATTCTCTTAGGACGCTTCCAGCTACATCTCAAAATGCTTTCACAAAAGACTATTTATTATTTTTAAAAAGCTAATTGTGATTTTGGGCTACCAGGATTTGTGTTCAAGAAATCCCAAAACAAAGTAAGAAGTTTTTCTGAAAAATTCTACCACTGTGAAAAGAAGAAACTGCTTGATGATGTAAGGACAAAGCCGGAGATCCTGGACTAGGAGCCACTTTTCATTCTGCAAGATTAGAACTGATTGCAAAAACTGCATTGCACATCACAGAAGCAATCAACTATTAGAAAGAACTTGAGCAGTCTTCCTTTTTGCTTTCTATAGCACACTCCTCCCCTACTTTACAATCATTGTCTACCTGGCTTTGTTTCAGTAATCTTCTCTGTCCTTTACTTAATTTTGCAGCTACTGAAATGAAATCCCTTTTCCTCAGCAACTCCTGTCATTCAGCATAACCTTACTTACCACTCTAGGAGAAATGATTACTTTAGTTATGCCTAAGGACAAGGATAGGATACCTTTGCTTCATTCTCAACTCTGCTGACTTTCTGGCTAACCTTGAACAGGTTGCTTGATTGTTTTGAACATCCAGTGTGTCTCTCTATAAAAGGATACTTATCAACACCAGAAAGTTTAGAAGCTCTGCTGGAATCAAACATCATGTATATTAACATAGTTTGATGAAAGGTGTAAAGAAGAACAAAAATTCTTTGAGAATATTTTCCTCCAAAAGTATATGGCCACCAGTTTTCTTCTTTTCCTTCCTGCATTATTTTTACTGATTCAAAATGATTCAGGATTGGAGGAAGGAGAAAATAAATGATGATGCTGCATTTAACGGCCTAGGACCAAATCTACAGTTGTCATTAATCAGTGCAGCACAGCAGAAACTAATGAACCCATAGCCATTTATACCAGCCAAGGATCTGACATTTAGAATATGCACTGATTAGCAGTATTTTTAAACTGCAAAACGTGCAATTACTATTTGAGAAAAATTAATAAAATACAAGATTAATTTAAAACACCCACTTCTACATTAATATAGAAGCCTCTCACATCCTACAAAGCTGGATGAGATGATAGCCTCTCCACAGCCAAACTAAGAAGGAAAAAGTAAAATTTTGTCTATTTTACTGGAATTTTTTTTTTAACTACACAGCTCTTAAGCAAAAGTGATACAAATGAATACTGAAATCTCTATTAAGATATCATGCCTACAATTATGCTGCTTTAGTCCCCCTGCTTTAGACCTTAAAAATTAAGAGAAGAATGTGGTCAATATGATGACAGGAGATAGAAATCAGTTTTAGAAAACAAAAATAATGGTGAAAACATCTTCTAAACTTTTATCAAATACTTCAGTGCAAACTATATCTTAGTATTAGCAAGCTGAATCTCATAGAACCATAGCATTTAGAATCACAGAATGGTTTGGGTTGGAAGGGACCTCAAAATTCACCCACTTCCTGCACCCCTACCATGGGCAAGGTTGCCTCCCACTAAACCAGGCTGCCTAAAGCCCCATCCAGCCTGGCCTTGAACACTGCCAGGAAGGGGCATCCACAACCTCTCTGGGCAACCTGTGCCAGTGCCTCTGTTGTTTAATATTTCCCTTAATCATTGTTGCAGAATGATATACTTTTCTTTATCCAGTGAATAAATTATATCATCTCAGCTTTTCCTCAAACACAGAACAAAACCATACAGAGTTGACTGCTACTGTAGCAATGATAAAATACTACCAGTCCTATTTATTACTACAGCAATACCATTTTTCTGCAATTTTTTAAAATCTTAACTATCATTCATTCTTCTTTGCATAGTTAAGTCTGTATCCCTTCACTTCCTTTACAGCTTTTTTTTAATCATTTTAATGCCCTATATCAATTTCTATCTAAATTACTTTTACAGATGCTTTTACCACCCCTCTAAAGGAAACCAATTTTTAAACAAAATAGATTTTCTTCTGGCTTGTCAGATGCTTATGGAAAGACATATTTTAAAGCAACTAACAGTAATGGGTCACTGCTTTTTGTTTAAATTCTCTCTCTAGCTTGCTTGAGTCCAAATTTTTTGCCTTTTACTTCTAAACTGGCTATATCACTTTTTAAGATACACATATAAATGTATGTCTGTACATAAACCCAGAGAAACTGGGGCACAGAGTAAGGAAAATATAATTTAATCAGTATGAATTCACAGACACACCAAGGCAACACACTGACACCAGCAGCAACAACAAAAAAGCCAGGTGTTTCCCAGACTGTAGAGAGGAATGTGGTCATTAGACTCAAGCAGCAAAGTGAGAGGTCCTGTGTCACGTCTTCCCAAAGACAACTCCCAGCCCAGAGGAAAAGACATATGACAGCTGAGCTAAGCAAGAGCTCAAACCACCTCAAAGATCTCGTTCCTAGCGCTGAAAGGACCAAACCAACAAACAAAGGGAGTAACAAAACGAAGGGAGAAGGAGCTGAGAACGGTCCAACATCTCAGGGACGCACTAGTTATATTATAGATTGCAATAAATTAATTTCTGAGAAGCAGATTTTGTTTATGCAAATTGTTTTGCTGGGGTGACAATATCAATTTAGCATTTATTCTTCCTATCTGCAGCACAAATAAACTAACACAGTATATTCGATAACAACAAAAGTACCCTGTCTTAAACAATAGCTATTCCAGGAAGAGTCCGTAACAGCTTGATTTTTTCCTGAGACAAGCACATTAATTACATAGCAGATAATAATGAAACTGCTTTTCTTTTGATATTCAAAATGAAAGCTAGACAATTACCTAAATCAAGTATGCTGAGAAGGAAGGCTCAACTTTATGGCTAATTTATAGTGCCATGGCTTTTATCCTAAACAAAATAGTTTAGCACTCTGTTAGTGCTTGTTTGAACTATCTTATAACCACCTCTAGGACAAACTGTCTGACCAGGAGACAGGAAGCAATGCAACAGGTTGCCCAAAGAGTGTGGTTGCTGACAGCCTGGTCACAGAGAGAAGCTCACACTTTCACAGGCTGTCCTGGGGAAGTTGTGAGAAAGCTCAGAGAAAGAATTAAAACAATCTCTGAACCTGCTGTTTGTGAACATGCTGAGCATGAGATACATGATGCTTGTACTAAGATGTTTTCAAGAAGATGTTGTCCTTCTTGTACCAATGGAATGTTGTTTGAGAGCCAATATGGTTCTAGTGCATGATCCTGTCTATTAAAGGGTGAATTTTTTCAATAAATCTTGCTTCATGCCTTCTGAAAAGTTGTGGAGTCCACTGTTGCTGTACCTGTCGTTCCTAACTTAACAGTGACAAGAAAGGACGCACAAACCCTGCTGGTTTTCAAGGCCAGGCTGGATGTATCCCTCCTTAGATTTCATAGGTTATGTTTTTACAACAGGTTGACCAAGAAGCCTCCTGTAGTCTGTTCCAACGTGATGGATCTGGTAATTCTGTGACAGCAAATACAGACACGAGGAACTTGCATGGTTCCTAGTGTGTCCTGCACTGCTACTGTATGACCACCACTATTCACAAAATACTCCAGACATTCTGTGGCACCACAATATTCTCTATCCATCAGCATTTTTTCCAGTGTGTAACTCATTGATTTTCTGTTCAAAAGATTCTAAGTCTGCTTCATCCAGCAAAAACAACCTAAAGTGTAAAAAAAAAAAGTTTCAAAAAATCCATAATACATCTCCAACTTACTTGTCTTTGAAGATGTCTTGTGCAGTCTTCTCTTCTTTTTTCTTGACAACTTCCTTTAGGGGGAAAAGTGCTTTTACCCTTTCCAGAGGAGCCTGACACCTTTCTCTTAGCACACAAGGCATATCCAGCATTTCTAACAGGTGCTGTTCTATTGGTGGCAGTGGCTTATCAGGGTGAAAAGCCTTATGCTGCAAACACTGCAAGAAACCAAAGAGTCTGAGCAAAGTAGAACTTTCAACTATATTAAAAAATTTTAAGGTAATGCCTGTACACAATATGGTAAATGCAAAATAACTTCCATATTAAACATACTACCTTTGTATTGCTAAAAAATATTCTGTCTCATAGTGGATTAAAAGTCTATGATCAACTGCTTAAGAAGATTATTAATCATATTAAACAATAATATTGATGCAGATGAGTGCTTCCACGCTGGAATGAGTTCTACGAAAATTATTAGAAAAGTCCCAGGAAAGAAACAGTCATCTGCAACTGTTCATATTTTTAGCTTCACTCTGCCTTTAAAAAGCAGTTCTCTTATAAAACAGCCACATGGGAGAGATTTCCATATATTTCAAAATTAACTAAATGTGATCTATCCCAACCACACATTCCAGTTATTTTAACAGCTTAATGTTCCTCAAAGAAAATATTTCTTCTTGGTCAATTAAACTCAGTATGCATACAGGAGGAAATGTTCAGAAGTTTAAGAGAGAATGGAAATGGAAGACAGAATACTAAATGTGCACAGGTGAGGCACAGAATATATGTATGTTTGGAACCTAGCTTTGAAAGTAGTGGGGAACGAAGGGGCCTGACAGATGCGCAAAGTTGGAACAGATGGTGAGAGATATAAAGAAGGACTTTTCACCCAAGTGTATAGTCAGTGCACACAGGAAGCCAAGAAGAGAGGGTGACATGAGGTAAATGAGGCAGGCTACAGAAATTCCATGGAGAGTTTTGAAAACAAAGTAAATATAATTTTGTGAAGTATGGGATAGCAGTAGAGAGGTATGTGCATTTACAAATACACACACAGATACCAGTACATGCACACAAACACATACAAACATGTAATGTACAAAGGAGACTAACTTTTTCCATGCCCATTGTACTGGGTGCATTAGACACCCGTGGGAAGGTACCTACCTAGTAATACAGCAGAGATTTGCTCTCCTGTTGGCTGTCATACATGACATTAATTTAAGAAAGAAAATCAAAGCAAATAAAAGCCCCTATTCATGCTGGAGAGCTGCCAATACCGAAAATCGAGACAATATGTGACATACCAATACTAACGTGTTTTCAGGCCGCCATTAAGATTCCAGCCCATATTGGAACATACTGTCAAAAGAAGGAAGTTGTACAAGGCTACCGATTTGGAAACACTTGTAATGATTTATGGCACAATTATTTTGAAAGAGAATAAAAATGGAAGCTGCAGTAATGGCTCTTGTGATGCAGAAAAAAAAAAAAGGTAATGGAATGAAATTCACAAAGCAAGAAAACTTAAGTCCCCTGTTATGCCTATGTGTTTCATGCTTTTGTAACTGAAATCTTTGTGTGCAACTGCAGGAGCTGAGCAGACTGAGTGGCCATAGCATCCATTTTTACCTGTTTTTAAAAGCAGATGACTACATGTGAAACCTGAGATGTCAGGTATGGTCAAAACTTAGGTGCTATATGGAGGCTAAGTTAAACAGACAACTTGGAGTTTCTAAACCAACACGGTCCCTCTTAATCTTGCTTAAGCAAGAACTACTCCTACCTTCACAGCTAGAAGGCAACCCTCACTGCCACTGCCTTGCAGACTCACTATTCCATTCACGATGTTGTGACCAAGGCACTAGCTCTTCCTAATTTCTTATGTTTCCTCTTCTAGAGACACAGCCAACTTTCAGGAACAGGAGTCACATCAAGATACTGGTGTATGTAATGAAGTGGGCTTCCCATCATTAACTCCATGATAAGCAATGACATATATGCACCAACAGACCAACAAGTCCATCTCTGTACAGAGACACTACTGTTGAGCAATCTGTTTATTTAGCTATTAAATAAAAGAAATAAAACATTCCCTAAACATCTTCGGTACTTCAAATCTCTGTATTTAAGATAAACAACTCAAACAATAATGTTGGAAGTCTGCCATTCGAAAAGCTACAGAAGTTCACTTAGTTTTTTCTGGAAGCAAGGAATAAAAGTTGAAAGCCTGGATATAGGATATTCCTCATCTTCCACACCAGAAAGCATTAACAACTACTTCTCACCCACTCCATCATTTCCTGATGCCTACCACTACTTCCAGAGATATAATTTAGCTTGATGTTTTTGTTTAAATTCTGGCTCTTGTCACTTATCATTCTAAATATCTTCATGAGGCAACAAAGCAAGGAAATGAAGTAGGAGTTAATCTTTTTCTTCAGAGTTATTTTTCAAAACCATTTATAGGTTCTATTCATCCCAATGTACTTACTGGCTACAGTCAAAAGATGATGCAGAATTTTTCTTCATAGTTCTTATGGAACCAGCAGTGCCACTTTGCCTAAGGGCAAATTACTAAGAATCTGGAACATTTTTTGCAGGAAAGAAGAGAACGACTTACACAGATTAACAGCAGTTTTGTAGTAAGACAAACAAACGGGGCTGTGTGTGGCCAAAAGAAAGCGCTAAAAGGACTGACAGTTGAGGGCTTTCTGAACAGCAAGAACAGAAACTGTATCCATCCCATACATTCAGCCAATAAATACTTTTCCTCCCAGTAGCACTCACCCTCACAAAATCCTATCACCCTCTAAGGAAACTGACAAGTTACTCATTTACTCTATTCCAGCAGCTATTGACTGAAGTGCTGGAACACCACCATCACACTGTTTCAGAAGAAAAACAGCACACCTAAAAAAACATCGTCCACCGATAGGTGACATCCACTAAACCAAAACTCTATCCAGCAATACAACAGAGGAAATTCTAAACCCCAAGTATTTAATTCACAAGCAAAGCCCAAGTTTTGTAATATCTCTGCTTAACAATCCTTCCTAAATCAAGAGTTGTGCAGAGGTTAGTTCATTTTAAGTTCTTGCCCTGCAACAACCTCCAACTGATCAAATCTTGCATTCAGTCACACACTGTCTTGTCAATATGACTGGCAGAACTTGATGAGAACACAGAGTTCTTCGGGTGTCAATCAGAGTAGGATTTGAAGACAGCGGACTTACATGTGTTCCTGAAACACACATTGACCTTCAGATCCTTTGGTTATTTTGACAACACTAATGAAGCAAGGCTTTGCGAGGCTAGGGTAAGCTTTCTTAATTTAAAAAAGCATCTTCTTCCTACTTGTAAACTGAAATAAATCATGTGGAATTGCTGAGATATGATGAACATGATTGCTATAATACCATTTTTGGTCAATTTTCAGAGCAGAGTCACACATTCTCCACAGTTCTACAGTTGCTTAAATCGCAACATAATTTTCTTTATTTTTGAATTTGCTGTGTCATTTTTTTAAACACTTGAATTCCAATGCATAATTAAGTCTCTCATCCTCACAGTCAAAATGAAAGTCTTTGTGATATGACAGGAATGCAAATCAAAATGGAGACAGCTTGATATAATAACTCAGGAAGTGTGAACTGTTCTGCTGGCTCGTAAAGTGCATCAGCTTAGACACCCCAACAGAACATTTTAAATGTCAACAATGTTAATAACCATTTATTAGTGATCCAGTTCACCTCAGACTGACCTGGTTTGCAACACTGCTAGATGCAACAATGCACAGAAAAGCAATGGAACACAGAATGAGAAGCTGAAGATATCCCAGATTTTCAGCCAATTTTCTCTTTGTCCAAAAGCCGAATCTATGTCCACAATACCGTGTTGAGAGGCAAGTTTTTACATGCCTAGTCTATGTGCTGTGAATATCACTGATGCTATAGGCACCTCAGTACAGGTACATTTTCCCTTTCCTCCTGGAAACTAGAAATTTTAAAGATAAATCTATGTCAGGGACGACACAGAAATCACTGATTACCACATACTTTAATGCCACAGATTTATATCTGCATTTCCACAATGCAGATCTTTCCAATGTGAATCAGAGAAAGGCAGAAAGGCGTAAAGTCTTAAGAAAAAAAGCTTTTAAAAAATACCATATAGTTCATCTTACCTGATATAACCTCTGAAAATGAGGGTTTGGAATTTTGCTGGGCTTAAATAGGTCCTCAAAAGTTTCTCCATCTTCATGAACCAAATTCATAGAATCAATCAATGAGTCAATAGCAGATAACTGATCCACTAAGGCAGCAATTACATACAAAGGAAGATTAAATACACTTGCAGATGGACGCATTTTTTGTAACAATTTATAAGTGAATATTTGCATCACAATGTGAGATTTTCACCAAGTCATTACATGCCACAGAATACACTGCAGCTATAGATGTGCCAATAAAGCATGTGGATAATGGACACAATAATAAACCCCTGCTTTATTTAAAGACTACAGTGTAAAGTCATAAAGCCTTCTTCTTTTTCCCCAAGACCTCAATTATTGTTGCTTTTCTGCCTTCGCTTTTCCTCTTTTTCAAGATGTTTTCATTTGCAACAGAGGGTTTATAGGCCACTTAGAAAATGAGGAGAACAGTTGGTTTGCAGAAATAAATGGTGCAGTATAATTTTTTTAAGTTATGATTGCAAATTAACACAGTTCCCAATAGCCAGCTACTGCTTTGGTAAGACAGGTGTTAGATTTTTTTTTATCAAACTGCTGGTTACCAGCAAGAAAACAGAAACTGCTACAGAAACTATATATTTACATATACACTCAAACTGATGTGCAGGTGCCCATTCAATGCATCTCATAACAAATGAAAGAAGGGGGAGTGGATTGTAAACTATATCCAGTTAAGACCCATTGCTGTGCTAAACTCTCAGAACATCAAGTCAAGCCTTGTGTAGCTGCATGTTCTCCAAAGATGCCATTCATCTCAATCTGGACACCAATAAGTACATGGTTTAGTAACACTCCACAGCAAATACTGTCTTTGCCTTTATACCTTATATTAACAGGCCATACTGCAAATGGCTACAGGACCAGCTTTGCATCAACAGAGCAGCTGACTCTGTTCTAATTCTAGCTAGCTAATCACACTGCAGATCCCAAAAGGTTTGGCCATTTACTCCCACAAGTAAGTTCAAAGATCAAATGATGCGGAGGACTAATCTCAGCTCTCTATCACAGGATCCTGTGAGACTCATGATACAGCAACCTGAGCCAGAAGTCATTTAATAGGACAGTTGAAATACTGCCTGCAAACTTAGGTCTGGTCAGCCTGCACCTGAAGTGGCAAAGCTGTAATACACATTTACACTTCAAGATGACATCACCATAATGGATGCCCAAATACCTGGGCGTTTTCCTAAGCCAAAATAATAACAAAACTTATGTTTTCATTGGAAAGACAAATATTCTAACTCTTTCAGAGCATCTTAGAAAACAACAAGCAGGTTACTTTTCCAGTTGACCAATATTTTACCTGTAGGAATGCATTTTTTACTGTTTTTCAAAGACGAAAATACATATTGTCTTAGGTCTTCCATATAGGGTAGCTGCACATAGATGAGACACTGTGCAAGAGGAAAGAAAAAAAGAACTGAGCCTGAAGAAAAAAATAAATTTTTATCTCCCAAGTGCCATATCAGGGCAATATAAAACAAGAAAAATCTGAAGATGTGATGTCTGTGCACAACAGACTTAAAATATTTACAGAGCAACACAATTTTAATCAGAATAAAACACAGCATTTTATTTTATAACGTAGGGATGGCTACACTCAGTTTTTCTGGTCATGGAATAAAGATCTCCCCAGCCATCTGAATTCCTTCTTGCGCAGCGTTCCAATTATCCAAGCTTTAAATATCCAGTATATTGGTGCTTTGGAAGGTTTTATCACAACTTACTGTATTTCCAAGTCAAAAGCTGGATTTGTTTTTTTTAACATTCCTCTGCCTCTTTTTTCTTTATTCAATTACCTCTTTTAGTTCATACTACCCTAAATAATTCCTTTCCATCCTTTATGTTTAAACTCTTCAAAAGTCTGAAGATTGTTGTGTCCGCCCCCACCTCCATCACTGCTCAGCCATGCTATACATTTTTAGCTCTTTCAATAGTCTATCGTAAGAAAGAGCAGGGGAAACATATGCTGCAAAAGTTCTGACATACTGTGTTGCTTCTGGGTCTCTCCGCAGAAGGGTAAGAGAGAAGAATTACCTCATATGCATCCTTAATGTAGGGAAAAGCTACTCCAATTTGTGGGTTGCATCTTCTATCATAAGCATAGCGCACTACAGCCACCAGGTTCAACTCATCCAATGCACGAACAAGGGCAGAAAAAGCAACTGCTGCATTCTGGAGGGAAAAAAGAAGTCTATAAAATCATGCAAGCTCTTAATCGTGAAATACATCTTTCACAGGGAATTCAACAGCATTGATTTAGTCAAGACTAGTTTCCATTTCAGCTATAACCTTAACACAAGCATTTTTTCATGTTCATAAATCAAAGAAGCAGAAAGGTCAAATCTCATCATGACAGTGGATCCATTCAAAGCAGAGTCAACTTTAGATTCAGCACATTCTATCTTTTTCACCAGGTGCGAAGAACGTTTTGCAAGAGACAGAGAAAAGCAGAGAAGTCAGACCCTTAAAGGAACAGATCAGAGCACCACAGCAAACTTTCTACCTCCAGTACTTTAGAGATCTGTTCTAAATAATACAGTGACAGGGCACACTGTTGCTCCACATGAGAATCAACTTAAGCGCCAACTTCAGGTTCCTCATAACCTTGCTCAAACATATTACCTACCACATTTCACTATTCAGGAGATACTGTATTCATTTGGGGTTTAATCCAACTTTGTTTTAACCTACTGCACAATGAAATAACACATTTCTGTAAACTGCATTAAAAGTATTTGTTAACACAGAAAGACAGGACAATCTCAAGCATCACTACTATTCTTTTTTTTTTTTTTTTACAGCAAAATACGTTCAGCATTAAACTTCAGTTCACCTTACCTCATCATCTTTTGCTGCAAAGACCTTCAGAGCTTGGTTGCCCATGTAGTAATGCCTCTGGATCTACAGAAATAAAATGATCAAGAGTTAGCCTGACCTAATGAAAAGGTCATTAAGGCAACTGGACCAATTAAATTACAAAACAACTAACATTACTTAAGTCAGAAGCCACCGACTTTAATTACAGTGCATAGAGGTTAAAGCCCTGTATATGTCTCCTATCTCCATTTATCACTTAATATGGATATTCAGTCAAATTGGGTAGGATATTCTCATAGCTTCCTAGTAATGGGCAGTAATGAAAGACAGTGCTACTAGCAACTGTTACCAGTCTGAATTATACTTCAGTAATTCAAAAGTCATTGCAGAAAACTGCAGCAGTTAATACAAGATCTCAACTTAATTAACACCACTTTTATGCTATTAAATATTTCTAACAAACATACATCAAAAAGGAGCTGCAAAAAGTTGCATCCTTAATTAATAAAGCTACTTCAACAGTAGTCCAGAGTACAGACAGCTGTGCTAGCAAAGAAGCACTTCTGTTAGCAGAGTTTATTCTGTCCATGAACATGGCTGAATCAAAAACAAAAAAGAAAAAAGTAGTTTAATCCAGGACATCACTGGATTGGTTGGAGCTACAGCAGCTCACACACACAGAAACCCTGCAATCGTGGAAGACCTGTCACAAAGATCACACACTACTACAGACACTGGTTAAAATAATCTCTCTTTGTTAAAGAAAAAACTCTTTGAATTACAGTCTCAGAACTAACTTCATAATATCTTTGATTTCTCTTTCATTCATTTCATGTTTCTATTTTACCTTCCTTATTTAGCAAATCACCATAAGGCTGTTGAAATCAGTGACAACCTGCACCAGAGCAGATCTGTTTACTGTACTACAGCACGATTCTTCAGCTCAGATTATTCTACCTGCAATCCTTCTTTCCTGTTCAGTCTCTAAATGCTAAGGAAATTTTATGTTCAGTAGAGTATAAATAACTAGATGTGTGTATAGCTACACCTTTTTTTGCTTGCAAAAGAAATTGTCCCTTTGTAATATTTTTAAGTATTATTTCTTGATTTACAAGGCATGGCTTATAAATTAAAAATCAAAGTTTAAGCGGCCTCTGATCTTCTTTCTTGAGGGATGTGAACAACTCAGGAAAATAATATAAGGTGGTTCTAGTCCTTATTTAATTATGTATTTGGAGCTGTTCCAGTTTTTCTAGTCAATAATGAATCATCTTTCCATCAAAGTTTTTTAAAGAAACAATTTAATATAAAAAATACACTTGAATAGTGCCAGTTTTATTTTTCCAAACAATAAAATTTAGGAGGCAAAACTCAAGATAACACATGGGTCTTGAAAATTCCAGCTGTAGTTAAAAACTTCCTGATATCATTATCTATACACTGTAATTTTAGTCCTGCAAGCACACCTGAATTATTTTATTCCACTGAGGGGATATGCAGCTATTACTGGGCATAACTACTCACACTCCTGTCTACAGGACCAGAGCACACTTTAAGATACAACTTCTGTTTGTTATGAAATCCAGAGACAAGAGAAGTACATCATAAAAATTTATCAAAAGCAATCAATATTTGATACATTGAAATCTTTTAAAAACAACTTGTTAATTCTTTTATGCATATTTATGTGACACAAAAAGTATTCCTAAAATTAACAATAACCCTACAGTTATTAACTATGTCTTTGAAGTATTACCACACTATCTGACCAGTGATGGGAAAATGAAAATCCATGTGAAATAACCATTTGCTCACATGAACACTATATTACTCATCTGTTTTCCTCTTAATTTCCATTTTCAAAAAAAAGTCAGACTAAGTTGAAACAGGAGGCCAACCTCCAGCATAAGAAAACTCTGCACTTAATGAAATACATCTTGCAGAACTACATGACAATATTAAAACTCAGTTGGATGCTAACAATGTATGAAGAGATCCAAGAAATTGTCTCATTGGAACACTGAATTCTGACACAATTCACTTATTAGATCAAGTTTCTGGTACAGGAGATAGCACTCCCTAACACCTCTCGGCCCCTGCCAATTTAGGGCACATAAGCTCACCCCTGAGATGTTTCCTTGATCAACCACTTGCAGTGCACAAGCTCCCACATTACTCAACAACTATGTCTCAAAGTCCTCAAGGAGCAACCAGGTTACAGTTTCCAGTGAGGTTGGCATCTCACTTCAGTAAATCACGTAACTTCCTGGCTCCTGGTTATGATGTTTTAGAACACTGCACTGTGGTAGTCTAATAACGTATCTAGCAACATGCACAAGGTCTCTGCGACACCTGTATTGTAAAGAAAAGATGTTTAGTTACATCCATTTGGGAGTAAGCTCCCACAGATGCTTCCTATTTTATTAGCATCTTTCCTTGATGATAAAGGGGATGATGCCTTAGCCTTTATCAAGGGTTCTACTTTGTTCAGACAGTGAGACTTTCCAAAGAGCAGGAGGGCTGGGAGCTCTCAGAATAGAAGGTGTAGAAGTGCTCTATGATTTTCACTTCAGTTTTTACTGGTGAAGAGGACTGGGTGTGGGTAACTCTAAGATGAGTAAAGTTTCAGTCACCCTGTGCAATATCCCAGAGAAAAAAGATGGGGGAGCAGCTTAACATCCATAGCAATTACTTGGCACTCCCATCTCTGTACTCTCTCCTCATGTATCCAGCTTCAAGAACAGTCTTGTTAAGCCTTTGCCTAAGAGCTAAATTCCCGGATTTTCTGAAGGAAATCACCTTGTTGCTGTGGTGAACTACACTTGATGTTTACACTGGGTTCTTCGGTTGCACTGAATTTATGTGATGTTTGCACTAAGTAGCTGTATTCTCTCCCCACACTACCTGTGGTGGTGGGTCCCGTTCCCCCCTACCCCTGGGATGTAGCTTCTCCCCTCTGTCCCATTGGCCAGTGGTCTCTTCCCAGTGTCCCCCTGCTCCCTGGGGGGGATAAAACCTCCCGGGACACGTGGCTAGCTCTCTCTTCTTTCTGCTGCTGGGTGAGCAAACTGGTCCCCTCCCTTCCCCCACGCTCTGCCTAGGAATGAACTTGGATTAAACAGAATTTATCAGAAAGACAGGAGCATCCTTTTGTCCTCATCCTTGTAGCGATCCTCCTAAGCCGAAGGCTTGCTAGATCCAGCCCTCAGGATTTAAGAGGACCAGTTACACCTTGTGCTGGGTAATTTTTATTAAGGTACTTGCTTTAAGTAAGTTTCTTACAACTTACTTGTTGAATAGCAAAGTCAATGCCACAAGCAGAGATAAATGCATTACAAACACCGAGCATCTCATGGAAATATGGAGAGTTTTTGACTGATGCTACCTTTGTCTAAGTTCTAAGAAGTCTTCACTATATTTAAGTTTTGTAACAACAGAAAGAAGAGGCAAGTCATGGTTCAAAAAATAATCCTTATGGAATTGAGAACGAATGGAGTCAGTTTTCAGGCTTGCTTTAACATGACTTTAACGTTGAGGGAGAAGCGTCTGTTAAGAAGCAGCCCACACTCTAGGCTGGACAAAGCCCAGAAAGGCTGCTGCCTAAGCTGAATAGAAGACAGACTATTAAAGTCTGTGAGATGAAATGAGACTACAATACCTCTGTCTCCACTTCGCAGAGATCTGACTTCAGTGGCCCTGATTTCACTTGAGGGTCCAATGCCACATTTACAAGTACTTCTCCTTCACAAAACCACATATGGCTTACATGTATTTGAATCGGCAAATAAGTCAGCCCTGCATACCTGAGTAGATTCCTCATTCCCAAAACTGAAATCCAATACAGCACCATGACTTCACTGAATTGAAACCAAGATTAATTGTCTTGAATAACCCACCAGGAAGCTGAATAGGAAGGCATTTAGTATCATACCTGACAGGATCTAGTAAATCCCAAAACAGAAAAACACCTTTCTTCTGTTTTGTATTTCATTTGCTCTTCATCTTCCTTGGAAAAAGGAACTATATCACTCCCATACCGGAAACCTGGAGAATAAGAGAAGAGCATCTGGTAAACATATGGGCCTACAATTTTAACACCAAAATTAGCTCTGTGAATATTTTAACAACGCATTTGTGCCTCACAGCTATGTTCCACACACATGCTCATCAAATTACTTTCCCTGTTAGCAAAAAAAAAAACAAAACAAAAAAAAAAAAAACCAACCAAAAAAACAAGCACCCATAGATACATTTTGTACTTCACAAACAGTAGTTGCACTCCTTGTACATCATTTTATGTAACACAAGTACCCTCAGAGTGCATGAAAGAAAATAAGGAAACATCTTGCCTAACAAAGTTACACTCACAGAACAGATTTAAGCAAATCAGAATAGATTTCAGTAAACAGATTGCAACACACTCTGCAAATACAATACTAGCAACCTCAAACATACCACAAATTATACCATACGAGGTGGCACCAGAAGAGATTCAGAGAATAAAATGTGCTAAGAGTGGAAGCAAGGTACACAATGGAAAACCAAAACAAACTGGTCATCCTATATATTTCTGTGTTTTACTTCCTATGCCATACATTACAGGTATATGTCCACAAAATAGGATTTCTCAGAGGCATCATCTGCTCCAGCTGCTTACTCTCCTATCTCAGCCTTCAATATCCTCCCTGTAACATCTCACTTCATTATACTGCCACAGACTAAGGATGATATCCCCAGGTGTGAAGAAAGCAGAAGGAACAGAGATAAATCCCTGGATGAAAAACCTATAAGCAGATAAATTTTCCTACAAACTGAAAAGCAAACACACAGATGGAATGAAAGAAATTTCAGTATGGGTGCTACAAATATAAAATATTGTCTAATTATGAGATTTCTCAAAAGATTCACAGTAGTCCAGGAGGCATCAGTAGCTCTTTTAGCATTAGAAATATCACACCACTGTCAGGGAAATATTTTATCTCTTTTGTTCACATTGAACTGCTCACCACTTCTTTTTACTAGTATCCCACAACTACTTACTAACTTAAGCAGCCAGAAGATTTGCTGAGAACAGTTACAAATCCTTAAAAACGAATTCTCTGTAAGAGTCGGAATTTTTTTACACACAGTTTTGAAGTTGTAAAATGTAACTAGACCATCTTTTAAGCATCATTTCTGCTTAAAGAGAAGAAGGTCACATTGTCATTGGGACTTGATCTGATACTGCTGCGAGACACCTATGAATGCCAAAATTGAAATAGATTAAATTAAAAAATACAGCTTATTCTAATTTTCAATTTATGTTATTCATTTGACAGCACTCTTTATACTGTTACCTGAATAGTTCTGCTCTTTTTAGTAAATATACTTGCCCCACTTGTGTGGGATTGAAACAGCAAAGGAAAGGAAAAGAACTAGTAACAAAATATATCTATACAATCACAAAAAATGAAACAGATTTGCTTAACTCCATTTTTAAAAGTAAGTACACTATTTCCTGCTGTTTCTGGGGCCTAAGGAAATTAATCTGCTCAGAAAGAAGCTGCAGGTCATAAAAACGTATTTTGCATACCACTACTTCAGATTGATTCTGTTACAGTACAACAAAGCTAGTACTCTTGAACATTACACCTTCCTTTGATGGCTTAATCTTTCCAAGCGCAGAATAACTAGAGCAGTTGTTCATCTACAAAAAAGCAGCGCTATGAAAGCATTCATGTTATCTGTACAACAGAAGATCTAAAAACAGAATAGTGGCAGCAGAACTACTCAATACAGAACTGAGGTATGGCCTTCCACAGTGTATAGTTCAAGAAAGCTGTACTGCCTTCCAAGTTCCATCTGTTGTTATTATTATTATTATTGTTCTTGTTAGTCCCATTATTATTATTCCTATTGTCATTATTATTCCTACTACTAGCAAAGTAAGATTTTTTAAAATATGTGAGAACAAAGTCTCATGTGACAGTCTGTGTTCCACCAGCCTACAGAGCTTATATTCTAAGATCACAGCTAGGCTTGAAGGTATAAAACTAAGAGGCCCTTAGGTGACCTGAGAGTCCAAGCCATTATCTTCGCTTTGTCTTCAGGGTGCACATAAAGATGTCATACCTTGAATAGTATCATCTTTCTGAACCTCTGTCTCATCATCATCATTCAAGCAGTAAACAGTTTCTTTTTGCACATCCTCCTTCCTGAGGGTTTTAGCATCCACTATTGCCCAAAGTTTTTTCACCTTCTCTTCTGTGACCTTGGTATCAGAATTCAAAGAAAAGTAATGTTTAGCATTTCAGTGGGGTCCAGAGTACTTACCAGAATACACAAAAAATCCTTAGCCCGAGTGCTGCATTGTTTTGCGAATACAGACTGTCAAATAATCCATCTCTGGCTGCCACCACAGTGCTTTCAGCACTGCTTCATCTGTATGAGACCTACCACATGAATATTGACAGCACTTGTCCTGGTTATTCATTAAACCTGTAGGTTAAGCCATTTGTGTAAGTCTTTGAGTAACAGGATATTCCATAACTTGCTTGCTATGCAATTTACTACCTACAACTCTATAAATACTTTTGACAAAACATTAAGAAATATGTTAAAGATACAGTAAGATTCAATGTTCACTCAGCTTGCCTGGCCAAGTTTTCCATCCGGCTTACTACACTACAGGATAAAAATACCTTATATTACTGCAACTTCCCCAAAAGGCAAAAATATCCCAGTTGCATTATGGGACTTGGGAGGGAAAGAAGGAGTGTTTGTTTACAATGAGTGAATGTTTCCCAACTACAGGGAAATAAAACTGCTTTCTTTTCTCTCTGCTTAAGTGAAATTGATGGCATAGTTAGTACATGAGAAGAAAAATGGAGAGCTGAGCAGAAAACAGTAAAGACAGAATGGATTATGTCAGTATGACTGCTGTATGACCTTGGGCCAGTCACTCAGTTCATGCTGCTTACTCTCCCAAAATTACTTTATTTTGTGTGCAAACATCTTTGGGAAGGGACTCTGTCTATCTGCACTGGTCTGGCACAATAGCCTAATAAAAAAATTATTAATAACTCATTAAATGCCAGAGTAGACAGCAATTACTCTTATTTCTGTACCTGATGAATTTCAGTTATTTAACACATATGGTGAAGTTAAAGTTGTTGTAGGAACCAAAATTTTAGATGTACTGGCTTCTAACCAAATAAGAATATATTGTAATTATTTGGATGTTGCTTGATCTTTATTCTCTTAGCTTTAAGGAAAAATACCATGCAGTTGCACCTAACTTGTTGCCAAGTTACACTAAAACATATGACGTTATACACTTACTGATTTGTAGGCCACAATCCTTATAGACAAATCAGGACCAATAGTGAGCTGGCAGGACCAAGGCATAGGCTTTCTTTCCATTTTCTTAAACATTGAAAGACGTTCCAGGCTCTCTCTAAATGAAGGAATCAGGAGAACAGCAATGAACTCTGGTGAACTGTAATAAAATATTGTAGACAATACACTCCTTAAGGAAATACAGGAATCCAAACTGTTTCAGCTTAGATTGCATAAAGCAAGTAAACTGTATCAATAATCTTACCATTACCCATTGTCAGAAAAGAGAATGAAGAAAAGAGGTGGTACAGTGGACTATCCCCATGTTGAGCCTTTATGATGGTGTGACAGGAGGGCTTAAAGGCACTGTGTTAGGTCAAGTGATAAAACTACACAACTGCTTCTTAAGCATTTTCCAGTTATCTGTGCTCACCCAATTAGGGCATGTAGCAAGCTGAACAACATAAATTGGAAAAGGCTCTCTCAGTGGTAAAATTCTTTCTATAGTGAAGCTGAAGAAATAAAGAATCCAGTTTCAATTAACAGGATTTTGTTTATGTAGAAATTAACTTCTGACACTTTTTTTTAAATACAGTACTAGTGAACTCATTAATTTAAGGGCATTCTGTCAGAGTGAAAGAAGTTATTTCAACTATTTCTAGCCTAAACAGCAGATATACAAGTTCAAACAAAACACAGAAAAAGGAACTGTAATGAGTTTATACTAAAAAGCGTTAACTTAATTGCACAACTTTTAGCAATGGAGTCCAAAATTAACAATTCACAGTAATTTATAATGTGTCATTGTGAATTCAAATAGGCTTGCCCCTAGAACAGCCTTCAGCTACTACAAAATGTATTGGCTATTTGGCTGTAAAATTCCAACACAGAGAAAGTGCTCAAATTTTTTTTCTTTAATTCCATGATAAAGCAAACATAAAACAAAGCTGAACTCCTCTTTTTCACATTATGATAAAACCTGGAATCTACCACTCTCTTGATTAAAGCACTTGTCTGGCAGAAATCAAGACCAACTCCCAAAAAGATCAGTAGAGAATTCAACTTGGGATTCTACTTTTCAAGTTGCCTAGTATGAACAGGGTTGTTTTTCTTACATTCTAAAAGCACAATGAAAGGCAAAAATGCACTGGGATTTTTGCATGAGACTAACACTGGATTTCCTTTTTAGTTTTTTTTGTCTGTTTGGTTGGTTTTTTTTTCCTTAGGGAAAGGAAGGGATTTTTTTTTCCTAGCAATAAAGACATTAATACAGGATTTAAAAAAAGAACATGATACTACATCATTAGGAGTACTGCAACACAGACATTCAGGAATGAGTGCAAAAGTTAAATAAGTGTCAAGTGCCTAAAAATGTAATTTAAGCATATTTAATTATCTATATCCTTTAATTTCTTATATTTATAGGAGAAAAATGCTGCCTGATATCAAAGATGACCCAGTCAATAAAACCATTACAAATGTACATTTCAGCTTGTATTTTATGAACACAACCTTTCTCCTCTGCAATCACTTCCCTCAAAACCCAGAGGCAGCAGAAATACCTCCTGTCTATTAGGCTGAGTATCATAACTTAAAAAAACACAACAGAATCTCCTCACTCACTTTCCTGGCATGGCTAACTTATTTTTAGAGAAGTTGAAATATTTTTACCAGCAGGAATAACGAATCAAGGAAAATGGCGTGCGTATCTGCATTGGCCAATTATCATGACAGATTTGCAAAGCTGACTTCCTAAAGCTTGATAAGCAACTTAATTGCATCTAAAACCTCACATATTCTTAAACAACTTTTTCAACTAAAGCTTTAATATACTAGCCAAATGCCTATTTATCCAGAGATTTTGGATTTCCCCTGAAAACGTGGCACAAAGACAGCTTGTAGAGTAGCAAGAGTCTGTGATAAAAAAAGTATGAAGAGGCCAAGCCACATGGTAGGTTCATACATATGGATTATCCTAAAGGACAAACGGGCCAGGAAAGATTCTGCTTTTCTGTGCAGTCTTGGAAGCAGTGACAAAGCCTGCGTTTTTCTGGAGACTCATACGGCTCTGTTGACTAATACAGAACACAGATACAGTGACATATGTCTCTTCACTAATGCATAGTAATACTCAAGGAGCAGTTTCTCTGGCTGCTGAGGTGCAAAGCTGACCAGCTGAGCTAGGGGAGGGAAGGAAATCCCACAAATAAACTGATGAACTACAGCATACAAACCACCAGGGATAAACCTTATCTAAAAATTACCTCAGATAATGACATTATAGCTATGGTCTGCTAAGCTTCCTGAAAATCACGTTGTCCAGAAGATCACTTTTCATAATTGTAGAACAGAACTATTGAGACAGTAACATCAAACTATGATAAGGCACGTAGATGCATTTTGCCTGTTTCCCAACTGAGACAACACCTATGAAGAAAGGTCTTGGATATATCATTAGCTACAGTTCAGAGATACACATATACTTTTATATTTTTTGTTGGGGAAACAAGAAATGAAAAATCATCTTTCAATTCTTGCATTCCTAATGCAAGAAAAACAAAAAATATAAAAGTGTATTTTTTGTCACAGTGGCACAGCAGACTGTGATTAAAGAGCAGGATTCAACAAACAACATTTACTCAAAGAAGTAGTGGGTGTCTATCAAACTAGTGAGCTAAAAGAAGTCTGCAACCAAGGAACAAAGGCTACCATTAAATGCAGATGTTCAAGCTGCACTATACCATAAATTCCATCCATTTCTAAAACATGTTTTTGGAACAACATTTACAGCAATGTTCCCTCCAAAATCCTCCAACACTAATGTTGGAAGAAAACTGATTTTTTTCTTTAAATACAGATACAGAAAATTAATTTTCACCTGAAATCTCTAAGCTCTTCTACTTATTCTAAAGCCACTGAAGAAGCTGCATGAAAGGGACTGAGGGTATAACAAGTCATAAAATTTAATTACTTCAATGAAACTGTGACACAACTGATTATTTAACTTTGTCTTTTGGAGAAGAAATCAGAAAGTATATTTATAGTACAATAACCTAATACATTTAGTACAGGATTAGCCAAATTTACCTGAAAGTATAAATTTCTTCCAGCCCTCCTTCTTCATCCAAAGTATACATGAGTTTCCTCACCACGTCAATGCCTTGCTTTTGTTGCTCAGTTAAACCCTTTCTTGGAAAAGAGTTGCTGTGCATATGAGCATGTACACTGGCACTTGTAACTCCACTTCCATCATCAACATTCACTGGAAATGGCAGACTAAGAACAAAAGAAGCAGTTAGTTGGACTTTCTTCCTTATTAAACTAACAAATCAAAACAAAACAAAAATGTTCTCAGGATCAATGATTTCTACCTAGCTGCATTCAGATGTATAAAGAGCCACAGGACTTGCAAAACAAATAAACAGTATTTCAGGCCCACTTGGCATTGGTAACATCTTGACCAGAGTGATGCACCAGTTCTGGGTATCATGCAGCAACAAAGACATCCAGGTACAGGAACAGATTAGACAATAAAGTCAATTCTGATTAGAAAGCAAGATCCATTAAAGAAGATTGAACAAAATAAAGCCCATAGAGAAGGGAATCAGAGGGCAAGACAGCCTTAAATATAAAAAGCTGTTGCAGAGAGGAAGGAAACAATCAGTTCTTTGCATTCTGTCTGCACTCCAATCACATAATGGAGTCAGGTCATATAGTCAAAAAACAGATAAAGGCATTTCAAACCATAATCTCTAAAACCAACTGCCTGAGGAGAGAGAAGAATCTCCATCACTGCAAATCTTTATCAGAAGTTTAGACAAACACTGCTCAGCAATGACAGAAATACACCTGACCCAGTCTGAGGTACAGGAATGCTCTAGACGACTTGTTAAAGCCCATTCTGGGCGTGTGAATCTCTATCTGCTCCAAATGCCAGCAAGCAGGACATTCTCTGCAGTAGTGCTATTAGGTATTTCTGGAATACATGTTGCTCTTTGAGATTTTAATAGCCTACAACACTGGATGAATTTCTGACTGATGATGACACATTTTTCCTGACTTCATGAATCAGATTTTAAAATTTAGCCAGGGTTTATAGATAAAAAGATTTGCTGCTCTTCAAAATATAGGAGAGTGTTAACTAACAGAGTAGAGAAAGATGTGTAAGATCCTCAACCCTGTGTCCCTGAAAACACCTGTGGATTTTTAAGGTCTTTCATCTGATCCAATTCTGAATGAACCACATGATACCTTTCACCACATTTCTACAAAGTGAAATAACTTTAGCATTGTGTTTTTTTAAAAAGCAGCCTACACATCTCTACCATACTTTCACCTCACTAGTCCTCACTAAACTTATCCATGAAGCAACACATAATAAGCAGTTAACACTATCCACAGCAGTGTCACATACAGCAAAATTAGATCAAGCTTCAGAAAAGTGTCTGGTACCTTTTTAGGAAGCAGATTCCACTGACAAAATATAGAAACTGTCTTTTTAAGCTGACATGACAACATCAAAAAGCTTCAAACCTCTGACAGGTAAAAGTTAGGCTACGTTCACCGTGCAATGCCCAGAGACTACTGCAATGAGAAGTGTGTAATAACCAACAATACACAGTGCTCAGCATGTGCTTGGCACCTGGAAACAGGGAGGAAAACCAACTATCTGCTCCAAGTTACAACTTAGTCTATGAACTAAGAGGGCGTAAGAGATGGAAGCATAGGTTATAATAACAAAAGGTTTAGCAAACAATTACTTTTAAACAAGTATTTTACATTTGTACAAGTAAAAATGAAATGGCTGGAAGACAGGCAGCAAAGCTGCAGCCAATGCTGTAACAGCAACATTTCTTTTGTGCTTCACAGAAAAGGGACCAGCAGCTGAATATCAGGGCTCCAAAAGATGTACTCTGACTGCCAGAGGTACTCAGATTCATTCTACTGCTTTCAGTGCCAGCAACAGCTCAGATAAGTCAGGAGGGGCATGTCACATTGGAAGCATAACTGCTTTTGCTGTGTAGACAGAACCTGACATTTTTGCATCCAGCCTGCCCTAAGCAAAGGCAAAGATTTTTTTTGAGGAGGATCAGACCATCTTCCAGATGGGTTGGCAAATGGCTTAAATTAATTCATTATTAAGTTCACAACATTTTTCCTCACAGAATCCTGGATCTAGGTAAAAGTACATGGCTAGAAATAAAACTAGGGCTTTAACTTTCTCCTGTGAAAGTATTTATAAAACAGCCACATAAAGTTTTGCTTTTAAATAACCTCCTCAAGAAGGCTCACAGCTTCTAGCTGTATGTTGCCATCACATGCAACAGCTAATACAGACCTTAACACCACCATTGATTATTTGGATCAATACCTCTATGTAAAGCATGATAATTAAGAGTTTCCTGTTCTAACACTTATGATACTGTTTCCATTTTCCAAGCCCATCACTGTGAAATAAACCCTCTCTTCAGACCTGCTTCTCTACTGACACCAGAATCAAGCTATTAATATCTGTAACACTACCTCATTATTTCTTCCCAGTAACATCCTTACCTAAAAGGATCTAGGCTGTTGCTGCGACAAAAACACTGTTTCTGAGGCTATTTTTGGCTTATTGTTTCCCAATTCTCTGCTTGTATTGTTTCTTTGTCTCCCATTTAAGACTTCAAGCTTAATTGGATAAGAAGACATCATTTTAACATTTGTCTGCACATTGCTTAACCAAGGGCACTTGGCTCATACCTGGAATTCAAGGTACGTATAACTGATAGAAGTACTTACAGTAATTGTATTACTGGTACACCTCTAAAGAAACCATACACACCACATCACCAGCTATTTCAAGATAATTATTAAGAAATAATTATTTCCCTTTAAAAAATGGCATAACATGTAACAGCCATTTTCATACTTACAAAAACTGAAGTGAAATTCCCGTTTTCTTCAAGTTAGCAATGATAATTCCCAGCTGATCCTCACTGACAGGACTACTAAGGTCTGTAAACAGTTCAATGTGTCTCTTCTCAAATTTCTTTCCTCTTAAAACAGAGAAAAAAATTACATATATTGAAAACATATTATAAGGCCATTTTTTTGTTATTTCCTTACAAAATGATAACAGAAGTAATAACTTTGTAATTATTTTACTGAAGAAATATACTTGCAAAATGAAAGAAAGCAAATAAACCTACTTGGTAAAAGTTGCTCTATCACAGATTATATTATTTACTCCAAGTGTTTATTTTTATATGATTCCCCTTTCTCTTTCCTACCCTAAAATTGAGGACTCTAGCCTTGTGACTTTATAAATCAATAACTGCATCTAAATGAATGGAATTCTGCGAATTTTCACCAATGTGGATAAAATGCTAATAAAATATGTTAGACTGCTTATAGATTACACCAGTTATTTCCTTTGCAGCTGTAAGTCTGTTCGTGTGAAAACGTATTTTAAATTACTGTTGTTGGTGGGGGTTCCATTTTAGTAATCTAATTCAGTAGATTCATCACAGAAGATGGACTTTCAAGACTACTTAGTGTACTAAGTAGTAATAGTACAGCTCAGGAAGGCTGGGCAATGACAGAACAAAATTCAGTTGAATTGGTACAGTTTTGATCTGGATAATGAAACCTAAGAGCAATTTTTCTTGAATTTTTACCCTCAAGTGTTTCCTCAAATGAAGGCAAACTCCATATCAAAGGGGTTGGTGTATACAGGCTACAAGAAAACCCAGTGTCCATAGCTATTCAAGACTATAATGCCATAAATACAGTAATTTGCATTCACAACTCAGTTTTAACCATTAAATGGATACAACTTTCCACACTGATTAGACTTTACTCATAAAAATACATATTGCGTCACCAAGTCTAGTCTTCCGCATTCACAATTAGATCATATAACCTTTTTAGAAACATGTTCAAGTTCTGATTTGAGAGGAAGTGGCTTCCTTTCCCTACACCACTAGTTCAGAGTATTAGAAACACCTTGTCTGCCTAAGTACATTCACTGACAACTCTGTAAAACTAATGTCAACATTTTTTTTTCTCACTTTAAAGAGTGTTTTTTTCCTATTGCACCTTTATTTCCCACAGCCTGCATATTTACAAACAGCCACTTCAACAGTCTTTAAATTTCTAGGCTGAACAAATTCACCTTTCTAGTTTTTTTTTCTTTTTAAAATGTGCCATCAGATTTTAAATTCAGTTGCAATTTTCTAAGCATTTTAACATTTAGATTAACACTTTTTGAAAGCAGAACACAAGGCATGTAACAGAAGGGGAAGGCTTTATGCCTTCTATAATGGTATTAATACTCTCATGGCTCTACTGCAGAGTTGCCAGTTGCCCCAGAAAGCTCACCAGTTGTCTGGAGAAGTCACGTCTCACAAGGATTTTTGGGAAACAAACTTCTAGTTTTTTGGTTTTGTTTTTGCTTATTTGTTTGGAGGGTTTGATGTTTATTTTTTTTCTTTGCTTTTTTTTTTTAAAGCACTTCTATGTTTATACATACTGGAAATATAAGACCAACAAGAAAACATCAGTGCAAAGTCAGACTTCTGTATAAGACTTCAGGCTACATACTTACATTGTTTGCTTCTGAAGCAAGTCCATACACACAATAATAGCATCCAAAACTGAGCAAAACTAAGAAAAATCTCAAAACATGAATCAAGTAACGAAAAGCATTTTTTGCATAAAACAATTTTACATTTTCACTCCCTCTCAAAGACTGACAAACATGCATTTTAATTAAGAAATATTATTTTGAGACAAATACTTTTCAAATAACTAATGTGCAAGAGATTCCTATATAACTCGTGTGTATTGTGATCTTGTCTCTGCCCCGCTTACCCAATGGAACACTAAAAAGATCCCAGCCTCTCAGCTGTCAATGAGAGGCTCAAGTCTAATGAAGAGAATCTAACCTTTAGAATAGTACTCTGCATCCACCAATAAAATTTCAATAGATCTCATTTTCTCACGCAAGTTTTCTTCGAACCACCTGCATCTGACAATCTCAGTTTCTTCCTCATCACAGTGTCCATTGGGAATGTGTGAGCCAGCTGACTGGCTGCACACTTCTCTCACACAGCTTTGGATAGAGCTCACAGCAATCATTTTATGGTCAGAGAGAGACCACACACGAAACTGAAGTGTATGTAAATGAAACACATGAAGGAACATTATACAGATCACCCTTTAAAACTCTTCACTTTATATGTAACTAAGAGCAGAACACATTCAAACATGAATGGCATTCAAATCAAGAAGTGATATTTGGCAATGTTAAAATACTTTATAAATAAATCAATCTGATAAACCTCTATCCTGCTTTCTCTGGGGCAGAGCTAGTTTTCTTCACAGGAGCTGGCATGGGGCTGTGTCTTGAAATTATGCTGGCAACAGTGATGATAATACAGGGATGTTGCAGTTCTTGGTAAGCAGTGGTTGCACAGAGCCAAGGCCTTTTCTGGTTCTTGTACCACCCTGCCAGTGACGAGGCTGGTGGGGCACAAGAAGTTGGGAGGAGGCACAGCAAGGACAGCTGGTCCCAAATGACCAGTGGGATCTCACTCCACCTGACATCACACTCAATATGTAAAGCTGGAAAAAAGGAGGAGGACGGGGAGATATTCAGACTTCTGGTGATGGTATTCCCAGGTAGCTCTTAAGTTTGATGGGGCTCTGCTTTCCTGGAGATGGCTGAACACCTTCCTGCCCATGGGAAGCAGTGAGTAATTCCTTGTTTTGCTCTGCTTGTGTGCACAGCTTTTAACTTCTCTATTAGCTGTCTTTATCTCAGCCCACAAGATTTCTCCCTTTCACCCTTTCAGTTCCCTCCCTATCCGACTGGTGGGGGAATGAGCAAGTAGCTGTGTGAGGCTGAGTTGCCAGCTGGGCTTAAACCACGACAATCTGGTTTCTGGCACTTCTGCTGACTTATTTTATAAACAACATTTTTATTAAAAAGCATAAACCAAATTCTGTAATGCTATTTTTAAATATATGTGCCTTATTTGAGGCCCAAAATTATATTACTATCTTTGTTCTCTTTAATTAACAGAACACTTCATAAAAGCAATGATTCCTTAAGGGCAAGGCTACATCTGTTAGTCTAAAAGAACGTAAAAAAGCAGCTAAATCTGCTTTTTGACAAACTTAAAACCACAAATTAGCTTAACTCTGGTAGTAGTTAAAACTTGGGAGGCTGAGCCCAATTTTACAACACCGACTTCCGGTCTCCTACGTGGCTGAGTCAGTTCAAGAAGTTCTCTGCAGCAAAGGATACAGTCTGCTTGTTCAGAGCCTGCTTTAATCACATCTTGAATGTCTTCCAGCAGATCAAAATCTGGCAGCATTAGTGATCTATGTACAGTAATGTTTTGGTATTGATCCTCACTGGCAAGGCCATTATTAGTGCCATTAGTGCCAAACAAAACTACAGCAACTTCATCTTTACTCTCAGCAAAAACCTGCAGATACAGAGAACACAAAACAAGTATAAAAACACAGGTAGATTCATACACAACTATGTTAGGCAGATTACAGCAAGCTGAACTAATTTTGAAACATCAATTACAACGGATTTTCTGGTTTTTTACTTATTCAGTGCTATCCACTCAAAATGTCATACAGTGAATTCACAAAGTTAGATATAATTAAACTAACAAATTGACAAGAGGCTATCTGGGATAAGACAAATAAAATTGGCTGATTTAGTCATCAATATGAGTCTTCTGTGTGGTAATTAATAAGTATTGAAATATTTCCAAGAAAGAGAAAAGCACTTCTTTTCCCTAAAAGTTTTGACTGCCCTGAATGAAAAGAGTGATCAACCCAACTACCATATCTCATGCACAAAAATACATTTGAAACAAAGAGCACTGTCACTCCTGCATAAACAGAGACTAATTTTCACTCATTCCTCATTTATTTCAATTATCAGTAAATGAGGAAAATGTTTCACAGATGTTATTGTTTCCTCTCCCTTTTCAACACACACCTGTCGTTGCACAAACTTTGTCATGATCTTCTTGGCTTGGTCAAGTGAAGACTCTTCACCAAGGGAAGAGCTGCTCATTGTAACGCCTACATCCAGGCACAGCACGATTGCCACCTGGAAAAAATGAGTAAGAATAAAAAATAAAATACAAGCATAATTACTTAAAAGGTTAAAACCTAAAAGTCAAACTACATTACAAGTGGTTGTCTTTACAGTTCCTGTTAATAAGAGACAATGGTGGAAGATAGAACTGGTGTAACTGCACTGAAAAAAAAATCATTTAATCCTGTACCATGTTCCGGACATTTCAGTGGAAAATACAAACAAATCCTGTGTTACACAATAACCTTGTAATGGGCATACAATGTCTACACAACCGCATGAATGTACTAGGGAACTAAGGGCTTTTCTGCACTAGGAAATTAAACAGATATTTTAGTTGACAATTCCAAGGATGAATTCCAATTCAATTTAGGAGGTTAAATCCCTCAAGTTAGTCTATGTTTTTGCATTTCTGATCACCTCTAACTGATGTATACAAAACATTGTTGAAGTCTTCCCATTAATTGATTTATGAACTAAAATTAAATAAAATTGTTTCTTGCAATTTCTCATTTGACTCTTAAGTTCCTCTAAAGTTTTTCAGACTCTCCTTATCTTGATTAATCATCAGATGAAGTAGTTGCAAGAGGAATTCAGCAAAATGAGGCCCTGCAGGTCCAAGGCCAGCTCAATTTTTTTCTCATAGATTAAACCAAAGTTCCCTAAATACACATAAAAACCTTGCTTGATGGGCTGCCTGTAAATTAAATTACACTGCCTGAAAAAATTGTTTGCCAGAGCACAGGAAAGTCAGTTATTACCTAAGCTGGAGCCAGCTGACTTGTTTTAAAATACAATATATATCCAATTCCAGACAAAATGCAGCTGACAGAAGGACAATAATCCTAAATCTGTCAAGTGACATAAGATGCAGAGTCTGCTTTTGCAAAGCAAAATGGATTAACAGAGAGAAAAGGTGCTGGTCTAAGCTCTGCATACAGTCTTGCAAGCAATCCAAGCACCTTTTCAAAGACCAGCTGAAAGAACCTGACCCTTTTTGTCACCCAAATACACAAGTCTTAAAACCAAGTTTAGAATAACTTGCCTAAGTTAGCAGTCTAATGCTCTGCATTAGCAGCTCTCAAGCTATTCTTTTGCCATCCTTCTTTTTCCACAATATATTGTGCACTTCCCCTGTCATTTTACACAAACGCCAGTTTAATCCCCTGCATCGAGGAAGAAGAGGAAGCTAACTGAACAGCAGAGCTCCACAAGTTGTCCAGCAGCTTATACTCAGTCTCAGCACTGTACTCCTCTCCCTGCCTTCACCAGTGGCTTGCCTGGGAGCTAGGAATGAGTGCCCGAGTCAGCCAGGTCTGCAGAAGCTTGCAGTGGAACAGAGGCAGTTACTGAGACTGCACTGTGTTCCCACAAGAGCCTTGTCAATGCCCACCTCCAGCCTCAGGAATCACTCGACCCCCATCAGCAGCTGCAGACCTTCCTTGGCTTGGTGCTGCGCTCCCTAAAAACACACAATGGCTGGCAGCCAAATCCATCCTGTTGTCCAAAAGGGGTAAAATTCTCTTCCTAGACGGCAGGATGACAGCAGAGAAGCCAACGAAGTGCAGGAGTGAAGAGCTGCTGTTTTGCTTACGAAACACGATCAAGTGTCAAGTGCCAACATGCTCCTCTGGAAGGAAGCAAACCCAGGCTGGGTGCCCGCTCAGGTATGTGGAATCCTGAGAGGGCAGCTCAGTTCGGGAAGAGGGCAGCTCTTTGGGTAGCCCTCCCCTGTGTCTCTCTTTCGCTGTTATCAACCTCTGGGCATCTCACCAGCGCACCCAGAGCCGCTGCTGTCAGGTGCACGGCCCTCAGCGACAATTCCCGATGCTCCGCACATGTGACCGCAGGACAGCACCGTCACACCTCAGCTAACTCTACCAGCTCTACTCATAGAGGCGACAGGGAACAAGCCTGTCTTTATCTCTGACTTCCCTCTCGAAGTAGCCATAATAAATCAAAGAGAGAGATTGCTACAGCAGCGCAGATAAAGCTGCGTTTAAAAGATATTGAACTGCCTTGTATCACAAGAGACCTTAACACAGCTTTTACTAACAAGATTCCTTAAACGCATCACACGTACAAACGGCACTTTCAACACAGCAAAACCAGTTCTACCATTATTTTAGCAAGAGCAATGGCAGTCACTGGTGCGGGAGCCGCACTGTGCTCCCTTTGAGCTAGTCAGCTTTGCAGCGGCAGCGGCTCCGCGGCCAGCACGGGGAGGAGTTACCCGGTGTCAGGGATGGGACGGGTGCCTGTGGGTGCCGGGACAGACAAAATCCGCGGACCCCGCGCTCACCTTGCCGCCGGGCGCCATCGCGGCAGTGCCGGAACGCGCCGCGCTCAATGCTCCGCCCGCGCGCGTCTCCCCGGGAACACGGCGGCCGCGCCTCGCGTTCCTCGGCAGGGGCAGCGCCGCCTAGCGGCGGGCGGGGGTCGGGCGGGGCTGGTGCCGGCCTCTCCCCGCCCCGGCCCCGNGCTCGGGACGGGCTGAGGGGGAAGCTCAGCTGGTACGGCCGGGCTATGGGAGAGTGAATGGAGATGTCGGAGGCGCCCTCATCTTTCTCCTCAGGCCTCCTTCCAAGTGCCACGCCTCGCAGGCATGGCTGTCATTTTGGCCATAGCTCGAGCAGAGCGTAGCCAAGGACAAGGCCGAGGTAGGTGGACTGGCATCCCGGAGGAGAGGCGGTGGCCGGGCAAATGCCAGAGGCTCTTCTGTGCAGCCCTGTCCTGGAGCATCTCCCCGTTCCCTCATCTCTCACCCATCGCGATGGAACCCCGGCCGTCAGCCCACCCCTCGTAGCCGTTCACTGATCCCCCTCCACCCGCACTTTGGAAGGCTTAAAGCTGGAAAACTCGTGGGTTGAGGTAACGACAGTTTAATAAGAAAAGCAAGAGTCATGCACACAAGCAAAGCAAACCAAGGCATTCACTGCTTCCCCAGGGCAGGCAGGTGTTCAGCCATCTCCAGGAGAGCCGGGACTCATCATGTGTAATGATGACTTGGGAAGACAAATTCCATTACTCCAACAATCCCCCTTCCTCCTCCTCTCCCCTTTATATACTATGATGTTATATAGTCTGGAATATCCCTTTGGTCAGTTGGGGTCACCTGTCCCAACTGTGTCACCCCCAACCCTCTTGCCATACAAAAAGCAGAGAAGGCCTTGGCTTTGTAAGCCCTGCTCAGCAATAACAAAAATACCTCTATATTATCAATCCCATGTTCAGCATAAACCCAAAACACATCCCCATACCAACTGCTGTGAAGAAAATTAACTCTATCTCAGCCAAACCCAGTACAGCACCCTAGAGGGGCTGTCTCCAAGGCTCCCCAGCCTCCTGCTCATGGCACTCCAGAGTTCCACAGGACACAGTCTGTTGGGGAGCAGCCATTCCCCTTTACCACTAGGACAGGTATTTCGGCTGTGTGAAGCATCCCAAAAGTTGCATTCTACTGTGAATCACCAGTGGATCAGGATTGCTTCATTAATCACAGCAAGTATTTCATCACACACATTGAGTACTTCTTGTTACCTTTCCTGTATCCTTTGAGAATATCATTATCAGTGTCTTTCACTTCTAGGTATATCTCAAAACCCACATATTATCTATAATTATTCTCAAGCAGAGCTCCAAGTGGTGATACTAGTATAGCTACAAAAGAGAAAATCTCACACAAACACTTCAAAAATCTTGTACCAGAAGACGACCCTACAAAAGCAAGTGTTTCCTTTATATACTGAGTGATGTCTGAAGACAAAAATCCCCTTTCCCTCCTTACTACATTGCCATGCTTTGGGAATACTGGCAATTGAGGGATTCTCTCTTCGAAGCACTTTACATATCAAAGGAACAGAGCAGCTTGGCAACGTGACAAACATTTTAGGGGAAATCGGTAGACAAAAAACCTCAGTCAGCTACTGCCGGAGAAAATCTTGCATTGTCTTCCTGAATGTCTCTAAGGAGATTTCAGATTAATCAGCCAAGGAAATAAGGCTGCTTACTATCATTATTATTGTTCCTGATGTTATCTTAGTCCAAAAGCTTCCCCTTGGGCTCACAACCAGGCAAACCCCACTCCAGCTGATTTCCAACATAGCTTGAATTCAAGGCACAAGACAGGAGATATGCACACACATGGGGGAAGAACAGAGAAACAAGAACACGTCAATTTCATCAGCAATAGCTTTTCACACACCAGCAAAAAGCATTTTGCAAGGCATCATGATCAATGAACATTTTATTTTTATGCTGGGGTTGGAAAGTAAAACCTCAGCCTTGACTGCTAGAACAGAATATTGACATAAACCCCTTCTCTCTGAATCCTAGATTTGACATGAAAGCTGAATCCCAGGCTTTGGTCCAAGCTCTTGCAGCTAGAGCTGTAATTGCAAACATTACTTAGGGAAATCCAATTTGGGCCCGAACTGGGAACCCCTGATTGCAGGTTTGCATGCCCAGCCCAGATAGCAGCATCCTATTTCCTTACAAAGTCTGAGTAAAACTAATGACACCTATAACTGTGAAACTCCATCTGTGATATTCCTATCCTTTACCTTGCAGTCTGACATAAATGGGAGCTTTTAGCTCTCTGGCAAAATACACAAACAATAAACTCAAACTTTTCCACTTCATGCCTTCACGCTGCCAGATTTCTTCAGAGCTGTTTCCACCATTCAAAGGAAAACTGGCTAGTCATTCCCGAAACAAACCTTAATTCACATTTCCTTTTTTCCTTTGAAAGTCTCTACAGAGCTCCCTTATTGGTAATCATCAGATCTGACTAATCAACTGCATCTGGGGACACTGGGGCTTTGTTAGCCTGGATGAAGATTTGAGGCTCTTTGCTTGTAAAAGCGTGCAAAAAAATATCTGTGATTAATTGTCCATTTCTATTGTATAGAATGTCGGTCTCTGGGTATAAATAATAAATATGTGACGTCTCAGAGGACTCAGGATCCAGGGTGATCAGCTGTAATCTCATTCACACCAAAGTGTGTCCCACCTCAGAGTCGATGAGGTTCTCACTCATTGCTCTGCTCATGTCTTTTTGGGTTAATTTCCCACTCCCCCAAAACCAAGCCTGGATTAAATAAGCACACTCTTGGGAAGCAGCAATGAATGGTCTGCTTTGTGCTTAACTTCACTCAGTGCCTTTACAAGCCAGCAAGAAAAATGGCTTCCCTGTTTTTTTACAAGAAGGAATGTATTACCCAGAGAGTTATAGCTGAGACCCAGCTGCTTACGGCATCTCTGAGCAAATGTAAATGCCTGAAATGTAAAAGTAGCAAGATGACTTGGCCTTTCTCCCTCTTTACCCACAGGGTAAAACTTTGGATAAACGCCTGGTGGAAAGATGAATACCATAGCCATCTGGGATCTAGCCCAATAGTTTTATTGAAATGGATACATGAAGCAGAATTTTCTACAGAAAACTAAAATTAACTTTGCAATCATTACCTATTCTTTGCCTGGGATGATACATAAAAATGGGTGCTAACTGCAAACTGAGGAATTATAAACTGAATTTTCTACAGATAAACAAAAGTGGGGCAAACACACTGTGACACCAATCAGCTTTGTATTTCCATCAGAACAAGCTTGGCAGCAAGCTGGAAGACAAAGTAGATGGGAAATTGGCACCCAAAACAATGCAGAGCTTGGAAGCACATCTGTTAGCATCCTCCTACCCTGGGTTTTGTGAGGTGCACAGTTGTCTTCTCCCAAGAGGTCTTTCCAAACACCTGCTTCAAAACACATGCCAAAACTGTGGTGCAGGCTAACACTAGTATTTATTATGTCTGTTTAGTGATTTCTGATGGCCCTTCCCGAGGGATGCAAGCCTAACTCAATAGTGTTTGCTTAGTTGCTTTTGTGGAATACACCTGCAGGGAAAAGATCTCAAAGATCCACTCTCTAAAGCAAAACTGGTCTTTGGCTTTGAGGTTCAGCTGTAAGTCCACAGTGCTTGTTCTCGATCCATGACTCAAAACCATTTGGCACATTAAAAAACTGTGCCTTTAATAAACTGAAAAATAACTTCTAAAAATCCTTTGGGGGATTTAACAGTTTTCATCTGTTGGTCTACCTGTTCTGTCCATTTTCAGTTTAGTTCATGCAATGCAAAGAAATGAGCCTCTAAGGAAACAAAGACATTACTGCCGTTGGAAAATTAGCAAAATAGGAAAGATTATACCACACCATCCAACCTTGCCTGAACCATAAAAGAAAAGCATAGGAAGGAAAAGTAATGAGTAAGTAAAGTATATCGACTCAGAGTGTGTCCTGCCAGGCACATTCCAGCTCCGGGGCTCCTGAATAGTGGCAAATGGGCAGATCACAGCTGGTAAACTACTTCAAAGCAGCACACCCGGAACTCCTAATCCCATAGCACTGCAGAGGAGAAATAGCTCTTCAAATCCTTCTCCATAGCACTGAGAGACAGAGGCTCCATGTTTGCAGTTCCTCTCCCACAAGGGTGTCACTGTTTCCTTTCCTCCTCACTGTCCCCCATCCCAGCTGCTGAATTTACAGCTTCCCCTTTCCTATCCCTTTCCCTTCTCCAGATTATGCAATGATTACGCATTTCTCAGGCAGAAAAAACACCCCTTCCACTAGCTGTCCACAGAGAGGAAAAGCATGAAATCACAGACCAACAGTGTTTACAACCCATTTTCCCCCATGTGGTTTTTATCTTTTCTACACTATCATGGAAACGCTGAGGATCACACTCTTCTGTAGCCTGCATGTACTGTCCTGCAGAGTTGCTGCCCATCCAGTAGTTCTTCCACCTACTGCTTTTTATTCCCAGTGAACTGAATGGCACATATATCTAACAAGTCGAATCGTGGTTTCTTTCCTCCTTCAATCCATTTATGAAATTGCAATGATGATTTTTTTTAGCTTTAATGTTCTCAGCCATGGTGCTTTCCTTTCATTTTGGTGACATTTCCAGATTTCATAAGAACTGTATTGTCTTCAGCCAGATCATGAAAGGACACTGCACAGCCCAAGGTGGCGAGTCCTGGGATTAACCACTAGGCATAGCTTAAGATATCACTCTACTTGCTTCTGCAGCTATTTTGTCATAACCAAAATGCAGAACACTTCCCAGCCTGCACAGGAGAATGTAATTTAAAACAGCATCAAAGCCTTACTAAAGAAAAAAAAAAAGAAAATAAAGAAGGAGGAAGGATGATTTAACAACATTTGTCTTTAAACCACCCCCCTCCAGTTTTCCTTTTACTTATTATGTTCTGAGCACCTACTAAAGGTTTAATTATTTGCCATACTGCTTTCCACTATCTGGAACACAAAGAATCTCTGACTCCCTGACATCTTTGCCCTCTCTCATCCCTTTTTAAAGTAGATGCTATATTTGTAATCTCACGTGATTTTCAAGAGAAATTATTAAATCTTGCTTTGGCCAGTTTTATATTTCCCTTGGATGAAATTCACCTGGCTCAGCTGATTTGAAAACATCTCCACTGTTTAAGCACACTCTGACATTTCCTGTTTTATCTCTAATCACTTTTTGCTGTTGATGTTAATTGTGTTGCTGCCTGATTGCAGATGACCTTTGTAAATGGACAGTCTTCCACAGCTGTCAATTATTTAATTAGCTCAAATGGCAGAAGCATATGCTGTGGGTCCAAAGGTTTCATCCCAGCTGAATCTCATGTAACTGTTGGGAGGAGTCTATTTAATGTAATTTAATTTTCTTTATTTTTTTTTTTCTGTAAGAAGTAAAGAGAACATCAAAGTTGCAAAAGTCCAGTTCCAAAATAACAGGAGTTTTTGATAATAAAGTTGTTTTTTTTCAAGTATTCCAAGTTTCTTAACCAAGTATTTCTCAACACTGTGATACAGATTCAACTACAGGGCCTGGTACTTTTTATCTGGCAATGTCATAGTACATTTCAATACATATTGGAATAAAATTAGGGTTGTGCACTAAAGATGAGATTCTTGCTTTATTTGTTACAAAAAAAGGGAGACAGAGTGTGAAAGAGGAAATTCTTATGATTATGGTAACTAAATGGCACTTTAAGAATTAAACTCTGGTTTTGGTCAGGAGATTGCCTGTAATCTGATTTACATATCACTTGAACCAAGTCTCTCACCAGTAAGCACTGGTTGTGTGAATCATGTTTTCTTAGTGCTCAGTTTGAGATTAGTCAGATCTGCATAAGTGTTGAGCACTCACAGGTGTTTGTGAATGGAACTTCACTTTCAAAACAGAAATGCCTCATTATGCTAAATGTTCAAAACAAAAATCAGCTGCAAGGAGCAGCTCAGAGGGACACTGAGCTTTCTTAGACTTTTGTATCTTTTAAAATATTGTGCCTTTGTTGCCACATATTAGTTTATCAGCATTTACATCACATGCTATTAGGAAAAAAAAAAACCAAAAGTATTTTTGAGAAGAATGTATACATTACAGTGGCACGTATTATTGAGAGGTTGCTTTGCACAATCTGTGAAAAGGGGCTTTGACCACATTCTCAATGCTGTATTTGCTTCTCATTAAACATTCTCTCATGGCCCACTATATTAGCCTGGCAAGCCAGAGAAAGAGCAGCATGAGCTCGTGAAGATGAAGCTTTTTCCAGATTGCATACCTACAAGAAGCAGGAAGGAAGGGAAGAGTTAGTTTTTTATTCATATATTAAAAATTAGCATGACATAAATTCTTAGTATTTCTATTGCAATTTCATGGTGCGTAGACCTCTCTGGATGCATTTCTAAAGCAGAGGAAAGTACTGCAGCGGCCTTTTATCCCCGTTTTTCAGTTCATCCACTGGAGGGCAACGTGATCCCAGACACCAGGCGGAGGCAGCTCTGCAGCCCGCAAGCAAGCTCTGCAATGGGGCTCAGGAGCTGCAGAACTGCAGAGGAATTTCTGCACATGAGTTTGGCAGAAATTAGGCAATAACAGCAGCAAAAAGCGTATGGCCTTACATTTTACCTTTTGGAGAGGTAGATTTAAAAATTTCTTCCTGCATCTAAAATCTGTGTTTCTGTTTAGGATTGCTTCACGAGTTCCAAATCCATGGATTAGCCAAAGGATTTCTGCAGGCAGTGATGCAAGGGCCACTCAGCCTGGTATCATGAGAGGCGAAATATTTTCGACTGCTCAGTAACTGAAAAGCCCCAGACGTGTCTGTACTGGAAACAACTCTAGCAGATTTTTCTGGATTAGTTGTTAAATCTGTTGCAACAATTTATTACATTTTATAGGACTATCAGCCATGTAGGGTCTAATTTTCTTTCAAACAAATAAAAATAGTTCAATATTAGAATAGTTCAATAGCTCAACTGAGCTCCAGAGCACCTGGGTTCCTGGAGAAGACCAGAGAGATCGTGTCAGGTATATTTGCTTTAGGGAAAGCAACAGTCCAGCAAGAGTATCAAGTAGTGTTTGGAAAAAAGTTAAAAGCAGTGTTTTATTAAGAGGTAGTAAGTACCAAGTAGTTGCTGCTGTTTCAGATGGGGTTGTCACAGAAACAGAATCTCATCCATCTTGTTCTCCACGTGCCCTTTGTTTCGCAGTGCTCATCACAACGCTGCCTGTGCAGTGCCTTTATTGGCAGCCATTAGCAATCCAGCTGTGTTTGCAGGGTCTCTGGAAACGCCCTCATGCAGCGGATTGTTCGGGACAGGCTAGGTAGGATAACTGCAGGAAGGATTTGCTTAGCAGATGCACAAGGATAAGCCTTTAGTATCCTCCCCTTTAGTTTCATCCTGCCCTCACTAGCATCGTGCATGTTTGCATGCACACACGCACACGTGCTGGCTAATAATCTAATTTAATCCTCACAGCACAGGATTTTATTCCTTATCCATTCAATTGTGGGAAGGGATGAGGAGTATTCAGCTGCAAAACAAGGCTCTTTCTGAGCTGAGAGGATCCCATTTTAAATTTCTATCTGTTTGCCTGCACCTGGAAGCAGATTGAAAGCAGACTGAAAGGATGAAATTTTGTATCCTTTGAAAAATACCGGCTTTAATTGCACTTTCAAAATGGAGCATTGCAGCATTGAGGAGGGGACATCATGTTTTAAATCTTTTAATTCTTGTGAGTTTCCAGTTTGTATAGCTTTGGGGGACAAAGCAGCAATGTGAAGGAGGGAGCTTATATTTGAGAAGAAAGAAAGGATTAGGTTTGGTTTCTATTTGTGTAAATTGATGCTAAACCATTACACTAGCAGATATGTGACAGTGTCAGATGTAGAAGCAGGGGAAGAATAATTTCAAGTTTTCCCTGTCAGTTATTTTATGCAGAAATTCCTCAGAAGGGAGTCATCAAGATGACAATGATTTCTGCAGATTTTTTTGTACTAGATATTCAAGACAGACATTAAATTTTTTATAACTTTCTATTGAAATAAATGGCAAAATTAGCCACCAAAACAGACTTGGTTTTAGGGTGGAACTGGAGCCTCAGAGCAATCCTTCTGTGATCATGGGGCTGGCTGAAGTCACCACCATGATATGAAACTTTTGCCTTGGAGCCTGTTTCAATATCAGAGTCCATTACTCCAGCGGTGTTTAATCACATTAGAGAGAAGGCAGTGCTCTAATCACTGAGAGTCACTGAAGGCAGCTCTACCAACACATATTTGGGGAGAACTGAGATACCATTTAGCAATGACACTATGTGTGCCTTGGGATGATACTGCTCATTATATTAAATATTTCACTTTTCTTCTTTACTACATGCAGATACTACTAAATATTTCTGCTCCTTTCTTAGGTCACAGAGGAGCTCATTTGAATAAATTAATGAAGGTTAAAATTGCTTGTGTTTATTAATTCTGCATGCCATTTTTACATGGATAAAGTCTTAAGGAAAATCTCCATTATCATGGAAGGATATTCTAGTAATTGCCTGTAATTATAAGGGCATCTCACTACAAATACATTTAAGTACATCATTAGAAACTGACACTTCCATACTTCAGGACAAGAATGTATTTTAGAAAGAAAGACTGAATAAAAAGCATGCTCTCAGACTGACTACACCAGGAGCTGTTGGATTCATGCCCAGCACCAACACTATAAAAACCATTCAGTTTATTTATGATATTTGGGGTGTTCAGATCACAACTGCAGGTGATTCAGATAATCAGGCTAGAATAAATGAAGCTATATTTGTGTTATATCCTAATGAGCCAGCTTGCTGGTATTTTGTAGTAGGAAAAAATTTATTCTCTTACCTTATCAATGTGGGAGCAGAAAAAATTTGGCATATATATGAAGATAGTCTAAGTCACCTTCTAATAGATTGGTCTTAATATACATTACTGTTGGAGGAACTTGTAATAAACCATGCTCTGGGGGAACATATTGCCTGGGAGGTGGGGGGTTTATCCTATTTGCAGGCAGAACATACTATCAAAATCAGTAGCTATCCTTCTTGTGAAGCTAAGTTTCCACTTGGAAGAAATGGCTGGGAAAAGAAGCCCTAAGACAAGGAGATCACATCTAAGATTTGTATCTTAAGGGGCTCCAGGTCAAATTCATCCACGGCATTTCCAGTTTCAGTGGATACCAACCACAATGGATTTTAGCTGCTGTACTTTGAGAGTAAGATTTTAAGCACACTAAAACAAGTACTTTTTTTAACACAGGGAAAAATGCACTGTTGGCCTGACTCAGGCATTTCTCTGTATTTTAATGCATTCTGACAGACTTCAGCTACCATGTAATGACATGAAATTAGGAGAACTGAAAGTTAATGGAACTGGGTGACCAGGGGAGATACATGAGACACCCTCAAGCCCTATTTCTCTGGACTGCTTCTTTGCATGCAATCACACTTCACCTGTTATGTTTAAGGGAGCTTTTTGAACCCCCTGGTAATTTACCTGGACCTAACACACAACCACAAGCCCTCCCTCATCATTAAGTGGCTGCCTGTTGGAATCATGCTTTAGTAGTTAAGGCAAGCAAATACAATGCCTATTCTAATTCACCAAATTAATTGAAAAGTTGTGTTTCCAAGTGGATTAGCCTCCTGAATTTGAGTCAACCTTTTTTTTTATTTGTTTTGATAAAAGCACATTCATGATGTTATTGTTTCAGTCCTCAAAGAAACTGCATCGAATGGGTAAGTCAGCAGGCAGAATTAGCACCTCCTATCCCCTGGTGAGATACACAATGCAGTCACACAGGTGTCCTTTGCCTGATGCAAAGACCTTCAACATAAGTCTCCCACTGATAACCATTATCTTATAAAATTATTATCTTGCACCTCAGAAGTGAGAACTGCAAAGGCTAATGAGGTAATTCTCTGGGCCTACTCCCTCCATCTCATCCTGTCACACCAGGAAGCTTAGTGTCCTTCATTATGTTCTTCACTGGAGGTGGGAAGTCCTCAATGTACGTCTGCCACATAAGGAATTCTGTTTCCTTGGCCATGTTTGCAGCAGGCATCAAACCGAAAGCACCTTCCTGCTATTTCCAGCTGTTGCACTTCCAATTTGAGGGAATCACCTGCAGGTAGCTTTTTGGCTCAAAGAGCTGTTTTACTGAAGCTGTGTTAGTCCTCAGCTAGGAATTTTGTTCGGGTTTTCTAAAGATCCTTCTTAGAAGAAAGAAGATTTCAAATAAGTGTTTTCCCTGTGCCAGCACGAGGGTAGGGCTGTAATAAGACTATGTGGGAGAGATCTAAAGGTATAATTTAATATTTAGACACCTTGAAGAACTGTACTGGTGGATTCTGCTTTGGCTTATCAGCAATATGGCTGAAGTACCCAGGAGCTGTAAGAAATCTTCCCAGCACAGCTGTAAATGGCAGCTCCAAGTCACAGACACACAAACCATGTTTGTTGAGTTAAAAGTACTTTCTGTTTGGTATGGAAATCTGTCCCCCCTATAGATTCTTGTGGCTAAAGCTAAAGAGATACTCAACGTGTAAAATTAAATCAAAACTTTTCATTTGTGAGCTATGAAGTAAAAATAAAGAACCCAGGACCCAGAGATATATGACAATTCTGGACAGGCACTGTTTAACAAGGGGTAGAACTTAGACCCATTTCAAACACACTCTAAAGTGGATCTTCAAATACAATGAACTCTAATCAATTATCAGCATAGAATGACTGTGTCTGTCCCACAGCACTGATTTTAACAAAGTCAAACAGAAGCATGAGAGCAACACTCCTGTAAAGCGACATATATCTTTATTCTCCACCCAGGCCAGCAAGGATGGGAAAAGGGAATGCAATTAAAAATAACAATCAGCAAACATACAGTATCTTTACTTTAAAAACTACTAGAGCAGCCAGAAACACACTCAACAATCAGAATAACTGGAATCCCCTGCAGTCTGACAGTGGCACATAAGCAGAAATTACTTGTGAGTTTCTGAAAGCGGGGCAGAACAAGACAAAAACTTGTGCTTTTTTCTATTACAACAACTGATAATTATTATATATTTTGCAACAGGCAAACTGCTACAGAGGATAGTAAAGGCAAGAGAGAAAGCTATCCAGTTGTTTAGAGAAAAGTCTGAATTAAACTTTTACAAATAGCACCAGAACCAACCCCAAGCCTAAAATAGCTCCCACCTAAATCAATGACAGAATGCCTTGAATTTAGCAGGAGCCAATGCAAGCTTAGGTAAGTGTAAAGAAGTAGAAAACCTATGATGGATTTTCCCAGAATATTTGCCACAATGTCACTGCCAAACCCAGAAGCACAGCTGCCACTGCAAAGGGAGGGTGCTATGATTCCTCTGATGCTCCTTTGTGTCTACTTAGCAGTAAGAGGCACAGATTTGGTTTTGTCTCCACTCCAGCGGGCTGTTAGCAATCCTGAAAGCAAATCCTGCAGCTCAGCAGACATTTCACATGGATGTATTCTGTAATGAGCTGGTATTTATCATTCAAGCCCTCTGTAAGCTGAAGGCTCTTTGTGCTACTGACCCTAGCCCTTCGTCCAGGCTTGAACAGCTGCTGTTTGGCAGTGACAGCTGAATTGGGTTTTCTCCCTCTGCAGCAATGCACACTAGCCAGCCATCCCTTCTCCAAACTTGTCTGCTGCATGTTGGGGCCAAGATACACAATCCACCCCTTTCATGCCAGCAGCATCCCTTTAGGCAAAGCGTGAGAACACTCGCCAGTGGACCTTCCTTTTCCTTAATGCTTGTTAAGCATCACTTATTCCAACCCTCCAGCCATGTGGGAGCCTGTAATTTCCATGTGGAGCAGTATTAAGCAGAGTGGCTGCACTGGGTCACTACAGACTGCCAGCACTGGCTCATCCTCAGCATCTCCGTTAATTCAGAGGCAGATCAGCCTGCCTGATTGGAACAGGCCTGTAAAAGGCATTCCACTGCTTGAACCAGTCCCAGGTGTATCTTAGCCTCTTTGAATTCCCCTAAACTACCTGCCATTGTCTCACAGATTGGGGTCTATTTTATTTTTTTTTCTCAAAGTTGGTAATTGCTTTGAAAAACTTGACCAGTAAAAAGATGAAAGTAGGAAGCAATGAACACAGCCTGACTCTACCTGTGCCCAGAGAGGACCACTTTTCTCAGTTAAGTGTGGGGCCAAGACTGCTCTTGATATTTGGCTTGTGCATTACACACTGTTAAGCCTCCTTTGACCTCCCAGGGACCAAGGATGCAGAAGAAACTACATATTTCTTAGTGATAGGACTAGAGGATCAGACAGACTTGTTTATACATCACCAGTTCCCACATATTTTAACCAGGACAGTCAGTGCAGTCTTGAGATCAATCTTAAAAAGCAACACAAAGCATTAGTTTCTGTGAAATCCAGCTTCTGAATGCTTCTTTTTACCATCATAAAACTAGAGCAGTTACCCCCGATAGGGAGACTGGGCATGTGAGACACCTACAGAGACAGGAGTGACTGCAGCTGACAGACTGCACGCCACACTTACCTACCTACACACATGCAAATGGTGGGCTCCTCTGGCTTGGAGCTCACAGACTTTCCAGCAGCACCTGCTGAACTGTAGCACTGAGAAAATTAATCATGTTTCAGATGTGTTGCTCAGCCGCCATTAGAATCTGCTATACCTCTTTTATTTTGCTCCTTCTTAGGCCAAAACCCCAATAGTTGATCAAGAAAATATTTCTGACAGTCATTTTTTAAAGAGACAATTAAAATTTCTCCAGCCTATGGTGGCCACCTCAGCCTGGTCAGGGGGCCCACAATGATGCCATGAAAAATCCAAAAAGGAGGGAAACCCATTACAAAAATGAGACATGAGGGGAGGAGGATGTATCATCCATTGCTCTTCCATATAATTAACCAGGAAGAGGGATGAGGTGGGGAAGGTGACAGATTTCCAGAGCTGATGCACGGATAGACATGAACTCCCAGACTCCCCCATTCTGAAAGGGGAGGTCCAACAGCTCTTCCATAAGAACAACTTGAAAACCAGAATAACTTGTTTCAGAGCCCTCTGCATCCTAAGCACCTTCAACTCCACCTCCCTAAATCCAGGTGCTGCAAGTCCACACCTGCATTGCAGTGAGATGTAAATGGATTGCCCCTTCCTTAGGGGCAGGCACCTCCTTAGAGCAGGTGTTTCCTCCCTATAATGCAACTGTTTGCACTGCATACTGTGTATGACTCCTGTAGATTGTTCCTCCCTAGCAGCGCACATATCAGGTGCAGGTGTGTTCCAAGCACCTATGTGAGCACCTGCAGCCACTTGAGGGTTCTTGGTGACTGCCACATCAGGTCCCCATACTCTGCATTACAAAGCAAGCTCTGCAATGGGGCTGTTTCACAAGAGTGTAAAAGTCAATTGCCTTTGTTGACAGCTGTGCTGTCCTCTCCCACTATTCCAGTGGTCTGTGACATTGGACTCTGATAGTGTCTAAGCAGTCAGTCTGCCTAAGTTAGCTGCTCTTGTTGGAATGACTGGGAAAGGATCCTTTCTAAGAAAACTCTAGGAACATCGCACATTTTGCAATTTAGCCTTCACCTCTGAAAGGGTTCCTATCTCTTGAAGATCATTCCCCAAGCAGAGACTTTTTTTCACTGTGTCATAGGTCACTACTGTGTCCTATTGCTGAAAAGTAAAGTCTACCTTGACAGAAGTGGACTTTTCATAATATATCTCTGCTACTCCACAATCAGCCAGAGCCCTGCAGACCTGGATTTTCTTACTATTCCCAGAAGCTGTAATTAGCTACAACACATGACAGATCCTTGGAAAGCCATGCACCTCCCCACCCAGAGCATGTGAAGCTACATTCTTGCATTCTGTGACATTTAAAGAGGACTCTCAGCCCAATATTTTATTCATTAAGTTTGTGTTTAAATATATATGTATATTTAAAAAAAATCAGTGTGTTATTTTCTAGGTTAGAACACTAGTGTATGACCAAAATAGTCATCCAGGACAAGGGCTCAGACTGCTGAGGTCTCAACCCCCTGCGCAGAGCTCTTGCCAGAGAGACTACCTGAGATATTGTCAGAATCAAGCAGCTCGACAATGCTGTATGGAGAACAATCTTCCAAGCCCAGCTTGCTGCAGAGCCAGCCACAGAATCCTTTCTCCATATCCCTGACAGCATGCCACCAGTACCCAAAGGACCATGCTACCTGGGCTACAGCTGAATACAGGCCTAGGGAGAAAGAAACAACCATAATTATAATTGGGTAGAAGATAATCAAAAAGGGACAAAAGGTGATTTTGTGCCAGAAGGTCCTCTCTTCATTGTACACCAAGAAGATGTTGTACCATGTAATGGTTCCATAGTAGAATGAAACCACGAAGGACACTACAAAAATGATGGGGAGGCAGATGATGGTCCAGAGGACGATGTGGGGTCCTCTGTCTAACCCAACATCACATTTCTTCTTCTTCTCAGGTACATCTTCTTTAGGAGGTTCCTTTGACTTAGCCAGTTCTTGCAGCTCTTTATCCGTTAGTGTGACGTGGATGTCCACCATCTGACCCTTCTTCTTTCCCCTGGTGATTGTTCCAGTCAAGGTGACATATCGGCTGTCTAAAGGCATGTTCCAGACACCTACAACAAAGACAAACTCATCTACATCAGATTTATTTACTGTATTAAGTATTTTGTGTAAATCAAAGACACCAAAGACAATTAGATAGTGCATATGGAGTTACAGTTAAAACCAAATTTAAAAAGATGGAAGACATGAAGCAATGCAATATGAAGAAAATTATCACAAAAGAAAATGGAAGAAGAGCTAATGAGGAAAAAGACAGGAACTCCAGATGATAGAAATCACAAGGGAGAAAACTCCAGTATCTCCACTAGGGACAATACGTGAAGGAAAAGTGCTGCAAGAGTATTAGAAGAATGAGATGAGACAGAGTAACTAAATTGAAAATGGTATGCCTGTTTCCTCTGTTTACTTCATGGATTTTTTCCTGAACAGCATAGACACTTGGGATGAATTAGATAAATATCACTAAGACTCTTATTTTGGAATAAGCACATCCACAATGGAATTATACCTGAATAGCTAATATCTCACTTTACATTTGCATTGTATCTCAATCCAAATTAATTTTTGAAGTTTAGAAAAACTTAACAAACTTTCATAAAATTATATTTGCATATCAGTAGAGGCACCAAACTGGACAGTGCTGGTGTATGTTTTAAAATTACAAAGAGACTACCTTAGCTTTTAAGTGACATTGGTATAAAATGGGCCATGCAGTGGTACTGGCCATAAACTCCTCTTTGGGGCTACAGTATATTTCCTCCCGGTCTTAATTCTGACTAGCTCGGAAGGTCTTCTGGAACTCTTAAAAAGAGGCTGAGCAGCTTGAAGTGCTCCACAAAAGTAGGAAGGCAGCAGGCAAGTAATGAGGATAGGGTCTGGGATGATGGGGGAATCTGGTGTATCTGGTGGACCAGGAGCATTTAAGCCCCTCTCAGCCTGCACTGCTGACTCACAAGAGTATTTAGCCACACTTCTTTCCTGAAAGGGTACCCAGGACAGACAGCAGAAGTGAAAGTGACTCAAAGATGCCCTAGGATGACCTTGCCAAACAATCACCCTTCAAGAGGAAGCCGTGCTCAGTGTATGAAAACAGAAGGCAACAGCAAATCCTAGATAATGAGTTAAATTCTCTATCAAAGGTAGAGCCACTAACTCCATCTGTTTCCATCCTTTCACTTAACAGGCAGTTGTTCAGGCATGGACAGCGGCTTGATCACAGCTTACAATGACATCATTGGCTTAATGAATGCATAGCACTGCAACCAGCACATCAACTCCAACCAGCACACACATTTAAAACTAAGACTGTAGGCACAACCAAACTTTGCAAAGAACTGCAGGAGACATCCCAAATCAGCTCGTAATGCTTTCTGTTTCAGAGCATTTTAATGTATGAACTCAAGCTCTCCTTGCCTGCAGTCTTGGAGAAGGTTGTCCCACAGTCATTTCCATTTGATCTTAGGGCATGATAGCATCAAAAAAGCATATGTGAAGCAAGTGTTCTCATGACTACATACCATCTGTCATAGACTGACCCAGGAACTTGGAGCCTTCCTCAGAGCTCCTCTCCCCTCCTTCTTCATCCACCTGTTCTTCTTCCACCTTATTGTCGCTCTCGGACCGATACACTATTATTGACTCGGGCCGGGACTCCTTCTTCTTCTTTTTCCTTCGGTCCATAGTGGCTTCCCCATCAAAGGTGACAGTGGTTGCCACAGCCCTTCTCATTGTGCCACAGCGAGGGCTCTGGCCTCCAGACTTGCTGTCTTTCTGCACAGTGTCCTCCATCCCGCTGTTTCTCTCAGTCACCTCACCTGGCATCTTGTAGCACCTGTTTCCAATCCAAGAGCACCAATCCTGCACTTAGAAGTCATTGATTAACAATGGTCCCATGGATGTTTTGTTCTGGTTAGATGTCCCACTGCTGGTATCCAAACTACGCACTCCATTCCCAGCCTAAAATGAGAGAGAAGGCTGAAAAAGTGTCTTTGTCTTACCAAGCAGAAAAGATTGACAGAATTTTCCTAAAAAGGGTTACTTCCAACTGGTTTAAATGTCATCTGAAGATCTCTGTTACTGTCCTGAACATCAATTCTCTAACACGGATACATGTTTTGTGGTATCTTATCTATCTTGATTCTTGGGGTCCAGTTTTCACTATAACAAACCAAAACTACTGGAAAGAGTATTAACATTTGTAAGAAGGGATTATACACAGCCAGCTTACTGGGTGAATTTAACATTCCTCTGCAATGCTGGAAACAAACAGAAGACAATAGTTTTGGTCCAAATGCTTTAGAATAAAGGATTTAAACCATAGATGAAAAAGAAGTTGGCCAGTTTAAAGGACTGGCCTAGAGAAAACTGTAACAGGAACACTGTGCTTGTCCAGCATTACAACAGCTATATTGGTGCCAGCATTTCTCATTTTGAGCATCTAATGATTTACTCCCATGGCAGGGATATTACAAAAAGTAATCAAATTATGTCAAAATGAGTGATATTTCAAACTTTAACAATTCAGCAATATGTAGTGGTGCCATACTTCAAAAATACAAAATAAACAGTGGATTTAAAGAAAAATTATTATTAAGATGACTTTTCTGGAGAGGGAATTGGGAACAGATTGCACAGAGAAAACAAGACAAGTCTTCACAAATCTTTTTAACAAAAATAAATTTTTGCTCCTCATTCAAGCAAAGTTAACAGTAATATCAAGTGAAACCACCGTCCACAGGAAAGCTGCCTAAGTAAAAACCACATAATTAAACATGGATCAAGGCAGACAAATCCTACTCCATGAATACAGAAAAAGGATTAATGGTTCTCAGATTTCATAACATTTAAGGAAACTGACTGTGCCAAGTATTCATGAAGCATTTAGGTATAAATCTGAATACAATGAATAACATTTTAAAAACTCTGAAGAGCTCTGTTGAACATTTACATGAACATTTGTATTTAAAAGAATGGATCTGACCAATAATTAAGCTTCTATCCAGTAAGTGAGCTTTTCCTTTAACGAGAAACTAAGAAACACAGGTATCATAGTTTATAGCCTACTTAATTTCCTACTTACTTTCCTTAATGCTGAGGAAAGTTTTACTTGAATGGATGACAGAAAAAAGTTGAGCATTTTTAAATTTGGCAGTATGGTTCTGGTCTTCCCACAGATCTAAGATTTTGCTGGTCTGTTTTGAAATTTTGAGCAGAACTTTAGATCAACTATTTATGCCTCCTACACTCACACTTACACACATCACACCCACATAAAACTTGTAATTGTACCACTTTAACACCTAAGACTGTGCCCATTTGGCTCTATGGAGCCTTGAAGAATTCAGCAATTCAGATTATTTTTGTGCATTAGAGAAAATAAATCTTCCTTGGTGATCAGAAGATACATAAAATGGACTTGAAAACCCCTCAAGATTCAGCATACCCCAGAAACCAGACTACTTCTTGATCACTGGACAGACAATATTTATAGCTGTGAAGAGTGGTTGGAAAGAGTTTGTTTAGATTGCCATCACATCTGCCATAAAATAGGTATGTCTAAATTAGCAGACATTCTGGAAAACAGAAATTCACCTAAGCTTTTCTTTGTTTGGTTGCTTGTTTGTTTTTAAAATGCCTTCAGGGGTAAATGGAATGAATTTATGCTATGGAATAAACTTGCTCTTTGTAGTAAATTCATTCAGGAAGTACAATAGGCTCTAACATTTTTCTCTGAAAATGAGCTGTAAAATTTCATGTTTTGCATCTCTAAAACCCTGAAATTACCTGATTGAGCCTAATGAGCTTCTGAGACAAAGTGAGATTTTTTTTTCCAAAAGTGATGAAAACAGGCCTGGAAACAGAGAAACCAAAAGCATCACTTCTGGAATATTTTACACAGAAGTTGATTAGATTCCCAAAGTTCCTGACTGTAGTTCCATGTTCAGTCCCTATTGACTTGAGAAGGGGATGACTTATAAGTAACATTTAAAAATAACAAAAAGCTACAGGCAAATATTTGTAGTTGGGTTTTTTTTCCTTATAGTTGATCCAGCTTTGGCCTTGCTTAAACTCACAGTGGATGATAAGCTAATGTCAGTTCTCAGCATGATGCCAAAGCCCAAAGGACTATGTCAGCCTTGACTGTGCAATGAGCAAGGTGATATCCCTTTTGAATCTCTGATAGATAGGCATAGGCAATCTGTATCCTGTTCTCTTGCTCACACGCAGGCACAATGCTGATCAATGACCAGAAGATGCTTATGATCCCCAAGTTGTTTTGCTATGTCTGATGCTCCCACCCCACAATAGCAGCTACCTCCTCTGTGAGTCCTGCAGGACTAGAAACACCTCCACAGCAGGGTAATCTAATAGTGGCAGCTCAGTTTCTCCTCTTGCTGATAAAAGGAGAGGGAATGGGCAACAGGGGAAAAGCCCCTAAGAAGCACTGTTGCTGTGGCTGAGTCAAAGCCCTTGGGATAAGGACATAAAGGAGCCCAGATTATTTGTTTAAGGCACAAGAAGGTAAAATCTGATGTCAGTCTGTCTACATCAAAACCAAAAGCATGTAGGAGATCCTTGTGACCCAGCAGAGGAAGATGCAGCAAGATAAAAAGCTGAAGGATACAAATACAGGGCAGACATTAGGTAGGTGTTTTGACAAAGTGGGTAGGTGTCCCTTGGTATATATCACTGGATGATAAACTGTCATGGGAAACTTCCAAATGTGGACTGGCTATCTTGGCAGAATTTTGGTCACCTAAGCTTGACCAGAAGAGGGGAAGTCCTCTGGTTTGCATTAGAAAGCAGTAACATTGAAGATCACAATAATCCCACCTGATCTTATGCCTGTTGTCACAGTACATGTTTATTTTTCTCTCATTGGTTTCCCAGTGAAGCAGCTAGAATATCCTCTGCCAGCTGGTCCAGAACTTCTGAACACAGCATTTCAAAATTCCACCATCAGCCCTACATCCCACAGCAGTGCTGCTGAGTTAAACAGGCTCAAGCCTCAGTCCCACTTTTCCTGGGAATATTTTCTCTGTAGTTGCAAACAAGAAATGGGCTCTCGCAGAAATCACAGTAGTGTACAAAGAGCTTAATTTTCCTCTCTTCCTTTTCTTTACAACTTCTATGAAAAGGCCAGCCCGCAGCACTCCACAGCTGTCCACAGCACCAGTTCCTTCAGCCACACACTAAAATCTTCACCCTTTAAAAGCCTTGCTGTGGAGCTGAAACATTAACAATTGCTGTGCATCTCATACCAGTGATGCCTCCCACATGGGAGCACAGAGGCAGACAGGAATCTAATAACTGTCCATGGGACGGAAGAAAAAGAAATGGTCATATTTCAGAGATAGCAAGGAGCAGTTTATTAGCCAAACAACTTATTAATCTCCATATGAAAACAGATGGAGAACCCTGGGGAGGCTGCTCTGCAAAAACACTTTGTTGAGTAATTTTTAGAAGCACAGTCTTCTGTTACTATGCAGGAAAGCTACGACTGCTTATGCTTCCTGTGACAGTAATAGTCTTTGACACACAAAACAGGAGCCTAAAAGCTTGGCCTTGCACCATCTAGGTCAAAGGAAGCTTCTTCCATTGGTTTTCAGGGTTTGACTCTGCTGCTAACAGAAGAGAAATTATCTGGTATGAATGCAGACGGGAAGGAAGAGCCTTCCTCCAAGCTAATAAAATCCTTGATCTTAAATCCCTGTTACAGCATAAGTAACCTTTTTATGACTGCTCAAAGCAGATATGAGAGGAAAAAATGTAGACAGTAAGCAGCAAGGAGCATAAATTTTTATTTTTATAGTCACATAAAATGTACAACACATAAGAAGAACTGGCACAGCGTCTTCACTCACATTATGCAGGGGTTGTCTGCAGAAAAACAACCTGTGCTTAGAAGCACGGTGATTTATACAGGATGGGGAAGAGATGAAGGGAAATCTACCCTGGATCCACACCTTGAGGGAGCTTCCCAGACACAGATCTTCCTTTCCTTCTGCTTTTATTCCATAACCTCTGCATCCCCAATCCCATCTCCATTCAAACCTCACCTCTGATTTTGTGCACGCGCATGTGTGTGGTTTTGAGCATGTTACCCAAAAGGATCTTTTCCAATCCCTAGTATTTTTCAAGGGGTTATCTGCTGTCAAATTGTATACATGAAAAACAGGCGGTATTAGATTATCCACCTGTTCAGGAAACATCTGTCTGTCACCAACCAATCATGTTATGATGAAATGCATCGGTCTAACACAGAACATGCAGCCCCTAGGCCCGAGAAAAACACGTGACAAGACATATGTAAGAAAGCACATTTAATCCACACATTATGTAGGAAAAGGGCCAAATGGTAGGGCTCCCTCCACAGCTTTGGATCTTTTTTAAATACCGAAGTGACTCCACATTATCATTCACATATGCATTCTCACCTGCTAAAACAGAGGATGTCTGTTTCCTCTTTATTTCATGGTGAAATAGCTCAAACTAGATTGCACAGTTATTTGAAACCAGCAAACACTCAAGGCTGTGATGAATGACATATCAGACAGTGAGGCAAGAACGGCTCCTCCCTATCAGTACCAGGGTCTGTGCAGCTTGTGGTGAGCTTGACAGGAAATTTATCTCACTGAAAATAATAAAATGTTATTTTTAGCCATACAGATTCTTCACCAAGCAGCTCCTTCTACAGGAAGGAATGTCTAAGGAAGGAGAAGAAAACTACCCCTCCTGGCAGTGGCTGATTTCATACTGCATTAAGTGTCTGTATAACAACAGCAAGAAAGACAAAGGAAAACATCTACCCCTGCCATCCCAGCAAGGTAAAAGAAAGCAAACACCAAAGTTAAAAGTTCACACCCATCTTTCCCTCCCTGCTTAAACCGCAGGCTTCTAAGCACTTTCATTTCTTGGAAAGAGAAACAAGAAAAATGACCATGCTCTGGGTATGCTTCCAAGCAGGAGAAGACTTCAAGCTGGACTGCCAAAAGCAGAGGATGGCACTGAGCACCTGAGCAGAGGGGACAACGCAGTAAGATGACCCAAGTCACCAAAAACTTTGCAGGTGTTTGCTTGTGGAGCCTCTCATGCTCCATGCCTTCCCCTTAGGAGCAGAGGGTACTAAAAGCTCAAGCTAAAAGCAAAGGGAGGTATGGGCAAGTGTCATGATTTCTGTGGGCAAGCACTGACAGACCCAAGTTTGCCCAGTTTACCACAGGCACACAGCTCCTGCCTGTTTGGCAGATGCCATTAGTTCCAGCCCTGCACCACACCACAGCTAAACCTGCTGTGGCCAGCTCAGCTGTCGACCATCACTGGAGCTGCAGCAAGATTGGACTTGCTTGGGCGTGGATTAAGGGCTTCCTGGCTCCTGGCGCCATGTTGGGTGGCTCAGGACCCTTGCTCTCCCTTCCATTTTTCCACAAGACACCAAATGCTCACTGACAGCATTCTACAGATACAGACAAAACACAAAAAATAGTAGTGGAGAGATGTATTCCACAGTGTCACTAGATTGTTTCTGAATGACATTTTCCAAGGATATTTTAAAAACTCAAGGACATTTTACAGAGTATCTGTTTTATGAATCAGTTCTTTTTATTTTCCTTTGCAGTTCCGTAACTTTTTCAAATGTCACAGAACAATAACTGCTGTGTAGACCACTTATTACTGAAGACTGGAAGACAGCATACAAGAATAGCTGAGCATCTTTATTTTATATTAAATGGAATGTCCATTAAATTGTCTTGCATACCAATTTTTTAAAAATCCCTCATCTGTACTAGTCTACCTTTTATGGAGCAAAAGCCTGAAATGCTATCTTGCCCTCGTCTGCCCACTTATTTGAACAGACTGCTAGAAGAAAGAGAAATTGAGATAAAAGACACAAAGCTTCCCACTGCTTCTCCACATGGATGATACCTGTTTCTTTATGTTTATTATATTATGCTAAAAATGTCCGGGGATGGCATGGGCACATTAGCCTTTAAAGAGAACCAAGGCTTTAAAAAGAGCCTGATTTGGAAATTGAAGGTTTGAAATCTTCAAAGCAAACCAAGCATTTAGATGAGGCTTGAGTAAACTCAGCCAAAGTCCCTAAATTTTGTAGGAAAAATTAGATTTCAACTGTGGAGACATGCCTTCCCCTGCTCTACCCCTCACTTCTGGATTTGCCAGAACAGGCCATCCTGCACCTCGAAACAGCAGGTGCTCATTGCAATCCCTACCCCATCCCCCAGCTCACTGCTGGATTACACTGAACCACAGGAACACCTGAACAAAGTCAATCCCACCAATTTAGTCAAACATCCTGCCTCCACAGCAGTGCCTTTAGGCTGGGATCAAGTGTAGCATCTGTTTTTACTGCTATAAGACCCAACTTGTCCTTGGTTGGGATTCAAAGATGCACTAGGAACTTGCTGCATACACAAACCAGAGCTGTATCTCCTCCCCTCCAGGCATCCAAGCAGATGCCTAGGAAACAGTAAAAAGCAAGTCAGTAGTACATGAAAACAGAGCTTTGAGCCCCTCACCTCCCACACCAGAGTGCAGAGAAAACACTTTCTACACAGCATATACACACACATGTGGAAGTGAGAAATGCTGGGAGTTGCTCCAAAGCCAAGAAACACCAGTGGTGGGTGGGAAGCACCTGTGCTAACACAGGACCTCTGCTACAGCCCTGACTGACAGGGGATGCCAGGAAAGAGCTCCAAGACCTCCATCACGCAGTGCTCTCAAGAGAAGGTTTTAATGCACACTGGACTCTTTTCTGACCTTTACAATAACTGGAAGCAAGGACCCTGGTTAACACCTCAGGCTCTTTTTCCTTCCTTCCTACTCAGAAGATCCCTGACCATCTCAGTCTCAGTCCCTTTCCTGCCCTGCTCTCTGCTGGCAAGATCAAGCACCCCAGTGCTTTACTCTGACAAAACGAGGATAAACCACACACTGAAATACCTGCAATTAGAGAGGAAGCAGTCACAGCCATACAGCCTAATGGAAAATACAGTCAATTGCTAATCCAGTCTGGAAAGCATTATCTGAAAAATGCTAACAACAAGCTACACACATCCTGTGGTTCTTCTTTAGGCAAGATTTTTGGGGGCTTCAAATCAGAGCTTCCTCAGAGTAACACCTGGCTGCAGCCCAGAAGTTGCTTGAGAGCACAACTGCACAGAGAGAGAACTGGAATATTCCCCTGGGACTGATTCAGGATTGTTTAATACATTGCACAGTAAATACAATCTAAGATACTTAGACAGTATCTCCAGCAGCAGAATTACTTGGCTCAGGGGAGTTGTGATTGGATACAAGTGCAGATAGAGACCTATGATGCCAGGATATTAAAAATGCAGTACTTTGAATTGTACAAGTGAATGCTTCAGTAACATTAGTAGGGAATTAGCAGGGTGTGTGATTGTTTAGAAAATCTATCCACGTACCTGTTTCAAAGTGTTTGATGCTGATATTCTATATCTTGCACCACTCTGAACTCTGCTTTGAGTGGGATGTCTGTCTTGGTATCTCCTACATTTATTTATTTTTTAAATCACTGAAATTAAATTCCTAGGGATAATGATTAAAGATTGTAAAATCCTGCTTATCTTCCAATTAGATTGAAATCCCCCAATATATGGCTGAGAGCAAAGTGCTTTTCCAGAGAGGAAGTCCCTAAAAAGATTAATTGACTAGAAAGCCTGAACATCAGCTGGTGCTGACCAGGAGGCTGTTGTGACATGGAAACCAGAAGCCACAGAACAGAAAGTCTCTCACTTGCTGTTGAGAGATGATGAAAGGAAAAGCAGCTTGAGGAGAGAATGTACAGACAGGAGGTGAAAGTAGCAAGGATTTCCAAAGAGGCCTGTTGCATAATCCCATGGAAAGGCCCAGAGAAGTAAGGACACAAACTCAATTTTGTGTTTTTGTCTCAATCCAAGCATTTCTTGTAATAGGTATGGGAGAGCAGAAATTATTGGTCCTATGCTTTACGTGGTTTTTGGAATCCCAGGAGAAGAAATATATGAACCTGGAGCACCCATAAGAGTGGGGTCTGGGAAATCAGAGGCTACTGGAGTGCAAGCCTGCATTTTTCTTAAAGCTAACTAGCAGAAATCCTCTATGAGAGGCTGTCTCTAACCTTAAAATTTTATTTCTGGCACTAAGATGCTTTTCATTAAATGTCCTCTGCCCTCACCTCCTTGTGAGACTGCTGACCCCAGGGATACCTCTCACAGGCTTTGGATCCTGTGGAGGTTTCTCTCCTGTTCGGAGCCACCTCTTCTCTCACATTAGGTTGGTACTTAACTACTCTTGAGACCTTCCCCCTTGCCTATGTGGTTCTAAGCTACAGGAGGGCACAGACACCCTGAAGGCTAGCATGCCATAAGGAATTCTCAAGGCAGTACATATCAGTGCCAGGATTTTTAAAGCATGGCAGCATACTGGACTGGCAGGTGTCATCAGCTGAATAGCTAAGCCATAGGCTGGCAAAGCACAATGTCAGCTTTGGACAAAAGTAGCCTTTTCTGAAAATGCAGAGTTTCCTATTCATCTCAATAAATTGAACTACTTAATTCAAAACCAAGAGACAATCTGGGAACTGTAAAAACAGGAAATCTAGTTTTTCCTCTTCAATATGTAAATAAAAAAGTCGATGTTCAAGAATGACATATGCTAATCCTACAACTCCAAAGGAGCTGACAACTGGAAAAAACTACAGAATTCTTTTTTGTCATTTTAACTTTTGAATGGTTGATGTTTTTAGTGATAGTTATGCCAAAGCATAAAAAGTCAGATGGTTAACTTAAAAAAAAACCCAAAAATGAAGACTCAAAGGCTTTAAATGTAGATTTATTTTCTTCCAAATGCAAGCTGACATATACTGAAAAAATGAATAAAAAATAAGGCATCTAATCAGACACTATTTTCTAACATATAAAAACTCAGAATCTTAGCATTAAGTTTATCGAGCAACATCAATATGCAAAAGCCTTATGCTTCCTGAATTTACCACTGTCTGTGTAGAGTGATAGACCAACATGTTTTAATGTTATCAATAAAAGAAAAGTAACATTCCTTTATAATTAAGAAAGTACAAGCATATGAGGAGATTAAAATTGATTTCAGTTAATAAGATTTTCTTCCTTTCAGCTTAAATAATTTTGAATTTCAATGACAGATCAACTCAATTCACACAAAGGTACAGTTTGAATCCTTGGTTCAAAGGCAATGCACACAATAATGAACAGAAGCCGCTACTTTGCTGGAAATGTCCATGAGCATCGGTTATCCCAGCTCTGCTTTTTGTGGATACATTTTGTACCAGAAGGAGCTACCCTCCACTGAATGCCAAGGAATGGATGGCTCCTTTTCCCTCCTCCTTTCTCTACAGTCTTTATGCCTTTCCCCTTTCTCCTCCCACCCATCACTCACAGAACCTTAACTCACATGTTCAGCCCCTTATTTACGGCATCATAATATATGGCAATAGACACCTTTCTGTGGCTATTGGGGAATTCCAGAAACCAAGCAATATATCCAGACAGGGAAGAAAAATTCTTTCTTAGTGCTCTCCAGGAAGAACACTGAAGTCTAGGAGGACACATGAGTAGAAAGGCCCACTGGATTTTCCTTGCAGCCATGCAGCTCAGTTGGGATAGCAGACAGGCTGGAATATCTAATTCACTAGCACAGATGAGTGCTTCTCCCTGGGATTAATAAATGATTGCTCTGACACGGCCTGCCTAAGATATGTAGGGCAGCCAGAGACAGTTAATGGGGATCTGTGAAGTCTCAGATTGTGAAAGATAAGTAAAGGGAGGGAAATTTTTTTTTTGCAGTATCACTCCCAGTGCTTCACATTTTGCCCCAAGAAAGTGGAATGTTTTCAACATGGAAGTATTCTGCAAACATTGACCCCTCAAAAAGGGCTATTTCGTCTAAAAAGTTTCCTTATCTGCTTAAGTCACCATGCAGAAATCCCCTCCTGTCTTGTCACCCTTTGGTAAATGAATCTGGACACACTGTTAACTTCTCTATGCCTTCCCCCCCATACACCAAAAAGGAAGGTATACAGCTTCCATCAAAACACATAGAACCTCAGGTTAACAATGTTATCCTAAAATTGTCCCCAATTTAAAGTATTAAACCTTAAAACATGCTTTTGGAAAAGTAAATAAATTTGTTTCACAAACGAGAATCCCAAAACAGACTCAATGATTTTCCCACTTTACTTATATGTCTTTAAAAAAACAAAACTACTTACTCTCTTCTCACATTAGCCATCTATCCTGAGGCAAAAATAACAAGGCAAAAATAACAAGACCAAATCAAATTGAGACATACTTTCAAACATCTCTTCTATTGAAAAGGACAGAGGAGATGCCTGGAAAGACACTGAACATGCACACACATGCTGCTTGGGCACATCAGTGCTGGTTAAAATCACCTGCAATGGACAAAGATGCTCTGTCACATCACTGTGGGATAGAAAATAAAATAATGTTGCCTGTCCTCTGTATCAACTGAGCAATTAATGCTGAGCTTAGTTAGGGCCACTTTAAGGGGGCCGGGAGAGGGGGGACGGACACCACCACCACAAAGGCATTTTAGCCCAAAATGACTCTACTGGGGACATGGTAAACGCTATCAGCTCAGCCTTCACAGCCCCTTCCCGACAAAGTCCATGCCTGGAGACAGTATTGCCCGCTCGTGGGTCCGTGGTAGGCGCACACCAGCACCTTCCTCTGTCCGTGACACGCTCCCGGTTTTCCAGCGGCTGCTCCCGTGGGGCTCCCCTCCCGCTGCTCCTCAGGGGTGCCTGCCCGCGTCCACGGGGAAGGTGACTCGAAGCGGAATAGAAAACCAAGGCGACCCGTCTCTCGCAAGCAGACCAGCCCGCCCCTGCGGGAAGGTGAGCGCTCACTGCGGGGCTGCAGCGACGACCCCGCGGCGCCACCGGAGCACCGACTCCTCCTGTGCACTGAGCTGTCTCTGCCCCGCGGGGTCGGACCCGGGCGATACCGACAGCGGAAAGCCTGTCTTGCCAGCCGCCCCCCTGCCTTACCTGCCGCCCACGGTGCCGCGCCACAGCACTCCGGCACCACGGCC
>VXBU01015620.1:262086-284802 GCA_013400315.1 Bombycilla garrulus
GGTGGCACCGGCATCGGCAAGGCCATCGCCGCCGACCTGTTGGCGCTAGGTGGGCCCGGGGTGGGCTCCGCAGGAAGCCCCGATGGAGCAGCGGGAGGAGGCGGGTGTTGGGAGGGCGGGTGGAGTTTGAGGGGCCGTCATGGAGTGCCCGCGGTCTGTGCTGTGTGTTGGGCGCTGACGGGGACAGGGTGCGAGGAGCCTGTGGGTAGGACATTGTGATAGGGTCGGTGAATAGCATGGGGTACGAGGTGAGGTTGATGTGGGGCTGTGCCTTTTGGTCCGCGAAACACTCGCTGTGTTAAACATAGAGGTCAGTGAGGTTACGTTAAACCAGGACCTTTCTCTTAGACTCTCCCTTCAGTGAATTCTCATCTTGCTTTAACTGCAGGGTTCACGAGGTTGTTGAACCTTGTCGTTACAGAGCAGTATCCTTGAACTGCTGCCCGCACAGTAACATATTAGAGTGCTTCTCCAATATCTGTGGTGTCAGGAACGTGCTGAAATTGAAGAACATCTTCATGATGCCCGGCGTAGGTTTCCTTTCCACGCTGAATACAGGGAAGTGGTATAACCTAGAGTGAAGGGCAGTGTCCTGACTTTCTGATGTGAGACCAGGAGAGGTAGAAATGACTTCTACATCCACCTTGCAACTCCTTTCCTGCAGATTTGAACATCAGTGCCAGGGATCATCGGCATCAGAACTGGTTTAGATAGTTTATTGTCACGACTGGATTCAGCTCCTTCAGAATACCAACGCTAGTGTTGTACCTCTTGGTGTCACACTCCCATGGTTTGCATTGTTGGAGTGTGCACCACTGCACTGCATAGTAAAGAGCTTTCTTTGTTAAGGCTGTGCTGGGAGACATCTCTCCCTCTCCTGGCCTTTGTGCCACAGCTTTCCACTTGCTTTGTGGAGCTGGAGGATTAATTCTGTTACCTTTGTATAACTGGGGAACTAAGTATTTTTTTTCATGTGTCCTTACATGCTGCTTTAAAGAGGTGCTTTTTAAGCATCATCACACAGTTGGTTGGCGATGTTAGCCAGTTACCTTAAAATAGAGATTAATTTGATCTTTGCAGTTTTTCTCAAGCAAAATACAATAACAAAAGTGTGTCTGTAACAGCCTAAATAGAACAGTAGAAAACAAATCTATACAAAAAACATGAGAGAAAAATGAAGAGCTATACAGGGCTTAATACTGACTGACTAACCTTCCTTACCTGTAGATTTGCTGGTTACTCCTGACAAGATGATGATCAGGAACTATTTACATGTATATCCTGTACTTCAATTAAGGGGGGCTGGTTCTTACAGGCATGGGAGCAGTGACAGACAATGCCAGTCATGATATACATTGTTTGTATAACCAGTCTCCTTTGAGGCCTTCAGGGCAAATGTAAACCTTTCATCTGGAAACTTGTGCCCTTTCCCCTGACCCTGTCTGGAAATGGTCTGGTCATTCTTTGTGAAGAAAATGAAGTGATGTAGTGTCAGCTTGTACAGTATGTACCAAATGTTCTTCAGTGATTAGAATCTCAACCTCTCCAAATTAGTATATTTAGCAAAAATATAGTCTTTTAGTTGACCTTATTCTATATCAGTGTGTGTATTAATAAGCACTTAAGTTGGTAAATACAACTGGGCTACTGTGATTCAGTATTTTCTGTTAATTGGTAATTGTGTGTGGCATTTTATTAACTTTGCGTTAGTTAGGTGGTTGTGCAAGTGACTGGAGTTCTTAATTTTTAAAAAATCAGGAGACCTCAGAGACTACTGTATTTATATATGTTGTTTAAAGATGGCCACTAATTAAAGGTGAAGCTCCTATTCCTAAGGATATGTAGTTGTGACACTCCCCTCTGGAAGAATTAAACTCCTCTATTTTTAATATTTTTTTTAATACATGGTTTGACAAGACAGCCTGAGTGAAATGAACAGCTTGCTGCTCTTTCCTCCCACTAGTTATTTTGAGTTGATTCTGGTGTTTGCTTGATCACATGAGAGGCCAAATTCCACTCTGCAACAGAGGGGAAAAAAAAAAAGCCCCCAGACCTGTCAAGTTGTTAACTTTTTCCTTTTTTTTTTTTCTTTTTTTGGCTGGATGAGGATGGTTTATATCAGAGCAGAGGAGCAGCAGACCTGATATGAAGAAGGGATTATTTCTGCTGAAATGCTAAGATTATGGAAGGAGCAAACTGGGAGCAAGACCTCCTTGCTTGCTTGGCTAGTAATTTGCTTATCCATTACATGAAATTGCATGCCTGCTGGATTTGCACTAGGAATTAATTTGGTTTAGTCAATGCAGTAGCAATTGCTGAAGCCTTAAAGCTGACCTGAATCCACTGGTGTGACAGAAAAAATTAGACTGGTTGTAGTGTGAGTGCTTAAACTTCGCACCTGCATTGTTTTTTCTCTGTAGAATGAGTCCTTCTGTCTCCAAATTCTGAAGAAAGAAGAGTAGTTTAGCTCCTTCCTTTTTTTTTTTTCCTCTCATTTCTGCAGCAAGGATTCTGCAGTGCCACAGGGAGGGCTCTGTTCCCACTGTCTGTAGACTGCAGATAGGGATTAATCCTGTGAGGCTGTTATCCTTTCCTTCAGTCTCTGTAGAGTTAAAAAGTAGACCATTATATTTACTCACTGCTAGTCAAAAATACAGGCAGTTCTACAGGAAGATCATTTTTGTGGTTTTAAGAGCAAGCATTTTTGTAATCAAGACCTGCTGAAACATCTTTAAATCACTTAATTGATAAATGAGGCAGCTGTGAGCAGAAGCAGCAAAAGTGATGTCTGAAAGCTGTTTTGCTGACTCTGCAGCTCACAGGCTATCTTCCCTTCCTCAGGAAGTAGAGGAAACCTTGTGGACATTTTTTTTAATTGCTCTTTTCCTGGCACAGAGGGATCTTGTTGCTAAGAAGCACCTGACATCAGTCATTTCTCCCTCTTGCAAGAACTTCAAAATTGTATTTTCTAGTCAGTGACTAATAAATGCACATCCTACAAGAGATCTCCATGATGTTACTAAAATAAATAGCATAATTGTGTTAGCTGAAGGATGTTTCATTTTGTCTCTACAGGTTGCAATGTTGTTATTGCCTCTCGTAAATCTGACCGATTAAAAGCTGCTGCAGAAGAACTGAATAATAGATTTGCTTCCATGAGTCCTGCCCAAGTGACTCCCATAGAGTGCAATATCCGCAAAGAAGAAGAGGTAAAGATTAGTCATCTTATTCTGGGGCTTAAGATACCAAAAGCATATTGTGTATATAAATTCTGAGATCTCTAAAGATTTCTGGCTTTCTGAAAAGTAGCTTAGATCAGGGGCAAAGGTGGAGTAAAGCTCGGTTAAATTGATGTGGATAGATGTGCTTCCCAAGGATAGACATTTGTTAGCCAGCTGAGCAAAAAAGCACTTGGACACATTGGCAAATATTTTTCTGACCATGCTTACATATTTCTGGGAGATGCAGGCCTTGGAACTGGCATGTTCTACAGCGAGCCAGAGCCCACTTAGCATGATTGTTTGTCACATTGCTGTGACAGAAGTGAGGGGGTGTAAGCTTGTGAAGATGGAGACCTCAGAATAGTTCCTTCAAACAGGAAGGCGTAGCATGGAGTCTGGATGCTTGTGACTTGACACGAGTGCCCTGCATTGTCAATTTGGCTTATAGCAAAGCCAAAAAATCCCACAGATATGTAATATTTTAGCCTGTCAGAAATTTTGGTAGCAGTTTGAGGCGTGTCTCATTGCAAATACTTTTGATATTCAAGTTGACTTTTTAATTTTTTCTTCATATTACAAAAAATGGAAGATCAAGAGCAAAAGTACATAATCCAGGTTCTTCAGAAGTCTGCAGGCACCTCCTATTTTTTTATCTCTGAAATTAAATATTTAAAAGTTCAACTTCAGGTTAGATTTTTAACTTTTTTGAAGACAGCTAGAAAATCTTCCAGTAACCACTGATTGCTACATTTTTCTAAACCTCTTGAAGTCTTTCTTAACCTAAATATTAATGACCTTCAGTAGCTATGAAGATTATGGAAATATCCTATTATACAGCCATAAAACAAATAAAATTTAAAATTCTTCTTTTGTGGAACAGTTCATGCCATAAAATATTTATAGTGATCTACTCAGACTTTCTCTCCTGAAGGAGATGAACCCTGGGGCTGTGCAGTATGTCACTTCACCTACCAGTGAATTTTCGGTGTGTATTTACTGGCATCAGCAGTGCAATGTAATAGGTTATGGCAGATGTCAGAGGGCAACTTGCATGATTAAAGAAAAGAGGTAAAGAGGAAAAAGGTTTAAGCTTTTTTTCAGGTCTGTTTCTTGCAGAAAGTACTCTGGCATGCCTAACACCCTCCTGCAGGTGATTCTTGTTTCTGTACAAGTCTGAAATTGATTAGTGGGAACTGCAGCATCCTGGGAGATGGTAAGGGGCTTGCTCAGATGGTGAAATGAAGTAATCTCCCCTAAACTGCCACTCCTTCTTTGTCTCCTTTTAAAGTGTGGCTAAATACCTGTTCTGTCAAACAGGTATTAAGTGGCTTTGGAAATTTTTGAAGGTGCTTTTCAAGCTTTCTTAATAATGTGAATAGTATTGAGGCATTATTCTGTGTTATGGGTTGCCATACTGATACTTGAAGAAACTTCTGTCTTTGCCATTACCTTGCAGTTTTATCATAGAATTCTCCTGTTACCAGTTCTTTTTTAAACTCTGCCCATTTACAGACACACCAGAACTTTCCTGGAACTTTTCCTGTGAAATCAGTGAAGCTTCTATTGGATGTCTCCTGTTAGTGAAGTTCCCTTCAACCGTTGTCCTTTCATGTCTGTTTCTATTAAAGAGAGGCTTCAGAGGAAAAAGGCAGATTAAACTCTAGTCTTGAACTTTTCAGTCATTGATTTAGTCTTACAGTTTGACTCACTTTAGTTCTCCAACTGCTCTTACTTATTTCTCCTGAAGTCCTATTTAGAAAAAAATTGCTATGAAAATTTCATAAGCTTTTTGCTGACAATCTGAATGAGGAATGCAATTTCTGTTGCATGTTAATATAAGAATTTGTGTACCTGTTAAATATTTCTCCATTCCAGATGCTCAAATCCATGACCAGATTTTTGATTGGTTAGACACATCCTGTGATTATTGTTCTTTAGCTTGTGCCTTTCTGGCTCTTTTCTGTTAATGCTGAAATTCTTAAAGATTGCTAAATGCTGTCCGTGTGTTACTTAATTTCTAAATGTAATGTTGGACCAGAAATTTGTGTTTTCAGCTCTTAAATTTGTAGTGAGGATAGCACTTACTTACACTTAGGTACTTTTGTTTGTAAGTTGAAATTGGATAAACTCAAATTAACAATTGTTAACTTACACTGCTAAAAACTGTCAGAACTGAGGTGTATGGTAGGTTTTCCACATCCCACTGCTTACTCTTGCTTATTTATTATGTTTCCTAGAGCAGCAATGGTGAAAAGGACTTTTTTCCTAATTTGCACTTGTTTGCCTTGTGGAAACAAGAGGAAAAGTACTTTTGGGCTTTTATAATTCAAAGAGTATTGTACATCCACTTTGAAAACCTACTACATTCTTAACTTAAAATTTAGTGCCTGTGACTTGGAGTTATAGGAACAGGAATCAGTAAAAGATGTCATTGAGGATTTTTCTAGCCTTGGAGGCAAATACTGAGTAGAGGTAACACAGTAATATAACTCACTTCAGTATTTTCACAAATACAGGAAAAGCTTCCTGTTACAGTGGAAGAGGGGATGAGAGGGCTTGTAAGCTTTTGGGTTCCCTCACAAAAGAAATTAGACTATTTACAGCTATGTTGGCTCTGTGTGCTATTCATTAGTAACATTACAACTCATTGTTTACTTTCAGCTTAGTATGAGTGAAGAGTGTTTACCTCAGAAATACCGGGAGCACGTTGTTGGGTAGAGAGGAACGGCCTCTGCAAGAATTCCGTGAGAGTCACTACATCCTCCTTCTTAGCTTTTGTACCAGGTACCAAAGAACATGTGCAGGAGAAAAACATTATAAATGTTTCAACAGGAAAAAAAAAACCAACTTATGAGTTCAAGCTCTCTTAGATGTCAGAAGTGATCTATCACAAGCTTCAAAGGCCAGGAAGTTTCCTGAAGAACTACATAATTCATTTTATATGTCATTCTCTCTGACATCTCACTCAAGTCTTTCTAAGAGTAAATCTTTGTTTTAAAGGAAGCCACCCTGATCACCTGTAGGAGCAAGCCATTTGTTCTTATTACAGAATGCCATTTTTAAATCCCTCCTTCTCCATCAGTTGTTCTTTATTTCTCTAAAGGCCTCTGTAAATTTTATCTTATTTGAATTTTATAAACTGGAGGGAGGGACTTTGAATAGGGAAAATTTAAGAAAGATGAAGGTGCTTTCAAATTTCCGGTGGATTATTTTTTGCCTCCTATTGCAAATCTTAAAGTAACTGACCTGCTTTGAAGATGACATGGTTCATACCTCTAGTTTGGGTCTGTGAAATTTAAGGATTAGAAGGTTTATCCCTCATCATGTAGTCCAGGATGTTTGTTAGAGCTCTGTCTGGTCTAGGAGGAGGCAAAGAAGATGCAGTGAATTAATTGCTACAGAAGCTTGACGGCAGATATCATGGGAATAGCTTAATTAATTTACATTTTTAATTCTAAATCTTCATCCTCAGAAGCCCTTTTGCTTTCTAGCAAAGCTTACTTTTTGTTTAATGTGCAAGAAATAATCCTGCTTGATGGAGGATTTTCAACCACTGCATAACCTGTCAAGCTTATCTTTGTCATGAGTTTGCTGCTGCTTTTGACTAGTTTTCCATGGAGTGTTCTGTAAAGGATAAAAATCCTGTTTTATTTTTAAAAAGGGCAGAGTAGAGGGTTCTGGGATAAGAGGACCTGAGGTTTCTCTATTCTGTCATCAGAATATATTTGTATATTGTGTTACAAGGCCTTATCCTGGAGCAGTGATTGTGCATCTGTTCCCTTTTCCTGTGGTTTGTAGTGTATATAGTGATGGATGTTGTTTCTTAGTGATTATGAAGCTGAAGTAATTTTTATTGTTTGCATATTTCCTGGCACTGCCCTCATAGTGTGTTGAGAGCAGATGAGTTTGCTCTTGCTGAGATGCAAACCAGAGAGCTCTGTGTGCATATGTATCTTTATTTATCTCTTTTTGTGTCTTAAATTTTGAGCTACATCAAAATCTGTGGACAGGGACAAGACATGAGGAATGAATGCCTGAATTAAGGGGAGGAAGGGAGGGAGAGAGACCGAGAGAGACAGAGACCAAGCAGATAATATTTGTGAGCCATGGATGCAGCAGTGTCCTGTCAGTCTTCTGGAGGTACCTCCTTCATACAGGCCAGGTTTTGAGTATCCATGGGGTGGTCACAGGTGCCATTCCCATAACTTGGTATGATGTGTATGAGCAGTTACTTCTTTTTCCAGTTTGCCACAGTGGGCACTTCTGTCCAGATGCATTAACCAAGATGTGCTGACCTGATATTACCTCTGCTAGGCCTGGAATTATGAAATGCTTTCCTATTGCAAATTCCTCTCTTCTGTGTTTTTCTCAAGTTCCTGTTTTGGTGGCTTATAATCTTACGATAAGTTCCTTCTGTGGCCTTGACAGTGTTTTGAGACAGGCAGCTGTACTCTTTAAATCCTTACACTTGTAAAGCCTTTTTGCTATACTATGTGGACAAACATTTCTTTAACTGGCACCTAGATAAGTAAAAGCTTACATGTCTAGGTAAGTGGAAGATAAAACCTTGTACTTCTGGTAGGCCACAGCTGGTTTTGAAATCAGCAATTAAGAATTCTGTTCACAGTGTCTCCTTTCCTAACTTGAACTCAAGCAACAGAACCTATTGCTTGACCAGACCTTGAGGGTAGAATCTGTCACTTGGACATCAACAAGACCACTTCAGAGAAACTCAGTACAGTGCTACTTAGCACGTACCTTATGTCTGAGTTCACTAGTAGCTCTTCTTTTCCAATAAACTTTATAGCTTAGCATAGGCTCAGTTGGTTTATAAATACTTAATGCCTGTCTGTGTGAAGCCTGTTGTGAAAGACTGTGGCTTGGTGGGGAGTTGTGGATAAGAGATTCCTGTTGTTGTACTTTTAAATAACACAGCAGTAACACAGTAAAAATACCTGTTACCACTGTGCCAGAATGCCTATTAGTTCTAGCCACCAAATCACAAATCTCTAACCCTCTGTAGTGGGTTGTTTGCCTGTGTGTTTTACTCACTCCGGATGACCTGTGGATGCATGTGCACATTTGTCCCTTTTCCATGAGTCAGTGACTACTGTCATCTCAGTTATCTGTGAATATGTGCTACTGAATAATACATCTAAGTTGCAGTCACACACCAAAGTTCCTTATTCCAGAGCTCAAATCTTCAGGTTGTGACTGAAGTGCCTGATTTTGTTCTTTGCTGTCTTTTTTAGAAGAATGTCCTAAACTTTATGCAGCTTCCACAGAGAGTCTTTAATAGCTTTTCTAAGAAGTTCTTTCCAAGTGTATTTTTTAATTATAGCAATAGAAAAGATCTTCTTTGGTAGTCACTGTGATTTAAATGTGTTCTACCAGACCCTCCTTCTCCCTGTGCTGCTGGCTGCTGTCGCCATGTTTGCTGTAACTGAGAGAAGCACTGCAGTGATGCTTTTTCTGCAGCACGGAAGACTTCGTGAAAATTGCTACAGTTGGAGTGATCTAAGCTGTCACTGGAGAGCCTTCTGGCCTTTCTTGGTTTTCAGAAAACAGAACTGACATGCATTTCTTGTTGTTGTTGAGTTTTTAATTTTTTTTTCCCTGAGAATATGGTGCAACGTGTAGGAACAACAGTTCCTTACGTGCAACATATGAACCATTTTGAATTCATATGCTATACCATATAATGTACATTTTGTCCAGCTGTTGAAAACTTGCTTTAATGCCTCTTCTCAGTGGATTTTTCTTGTTAATTTGTTTTCTGTCTTTTCTTTTTATCATTCTTAGCATTTTTCATTCTCTCTCGTTTATCTTTCCACAGTCTGAATAGCTTTAGTCTGTTCAAATCTTCTTTGTACTGAAACCATTTCTCTTCCATAAGTGAGCCCATATTTCAGTGACTTACAGAGAATAATATTCTCAGACTGACAGGGAGAAGAGTTTGATATTGCTGAGCAAAGCATACCTTTTGCTGCTTAGTCAGACATGACTTTGCTTTGCTCACAACAAGAGAAAAGTAAAAGCCAGAACATAGCTGTTCTCACCAGCTGTGAGTTTGGGATTGCTGTCACAGATGTTTTGGTTTTCTGGGATTTTTCCTCACATCCCACAACCTGCAGTGATGAATAAGTGAGGAATAAGATGATGTTCAGAATTCGAAGATTGGGTTTAGGTATCAAAATTATTTAAGGCATTTTTTCTCAGCAGGCACTAGTTTTTCAGTCATTATATGCATCCTTACAAAATCCATACTATCATGTTAAAACATTCTGTGCTGTTAGCAATAAAAGATGCAAGGCAGCTATTTATGAGACTAGGTTGGTAACACTCATTGTGAGATATAGATAATGCATTGCTTGCACTTTATTTTTTTGTTTCTAATGTTTTCTACTGCTAACTCAATCCAGAGAAAGGCTGATTGATATCCTTCCCCTACCCAATCTGTTTGAGTAGCAGATTTGCTCCACCTGTTTGGTTTATGGCTTTTTTTTTTTTTTTTTTCTTCTGTGTTTTTCTCTGACCAGGAATTCTAGATTATATTTTTATATATGCTTGAGTAGGAATTACTGATGCATGGTATCTAGATATAATTGATGATGTAAGCAGGAAACAGTCATGTTGTCCCATTTCCTGATTCTTGAGATAAATGTTAATATATTAAGTTTTTGCTATGGAGTTCTTATTACTATCTTGCAATAATATTTTTGCTAAAGAAGGTAACTTGTAGTTCCAGCATTTTTTAGACTTCAGGTTTTGTAGGGTAATTACAAAATTAATTACTACTCTTGCAGTAATTCGTCTTGCTCTATGCAAGAAGACTGGCTATTGCCAACTCATATGTCAGAGCTGTAATGAATGTACTAAACTTAGAGATAACGATGGTAAAACTCTACAAGATGAGTTATGTTTTCTATTTAAAATGTTCAGGTGTATGGTCAGATAAAAATAACAGTAGCTCTCTGGAGCTCTGCTGATCTCGTGAACACCCCCACTCTTCTGAGAAACATAAGGAGGTTCTTAGTAGGTCATATGTAGTGGGCTTTTTTGTCTGTTTGATTTTACAAATCTTTGACAGCTTAAATCCCCTTCTTCTTTGGGTGCTGGTATTTTATGTGGCACCTGCATTATACCAGCAAAATTTCCTAAGTTAACATGGATGCAGCCCAGCCCTTCTTGACTGACCAAACCTGTCATACCAATCTTACAGCCTCTCTGAAGGCTGTACCTCCTCTTTTCTTGTGAAAAGGGCATGAGGGAGAAAATGTCTGAAAATGAAATTGGATGTAGACTTTAATCAGCATGCCACATTAGCAAATACTGTTTCAGGTAGAAGCTTTGGTGAAGGCTACGCTGAGTCTGCATGGGAAGATTGACTTCCTGGTGAATAATGGAGGGGGCCAGTTTGCAAGTCCTTCTGAAGCCATCCGTGCAAAAGGCTGGAATGCTGTGATAGACACTAATCTGACAGGGACCTTCTATTGTTGCAAAGCAGGTAAGGTCTGAACGTTAGGCTTTTTATGTTTTAGTTTTTTACAGAAATACCAGAAGATAAGAAATGTAAAGTTTCCCTAGCTGCTTCTTTTCATGCACTTATCTGACAGTGAATACTTGTCTTCCTGAATCTCATCCAGAGCTTTGCATTAAATGGTATATTACATTTGTTCATAAAAACGAACATACATTTAGTAAAGCATGGTCTTTTGGTTAAGGCCAGGTTTGGGAAGTCAGTTGACTTGGATACTCATTTAAAAGACTATAGGAAAGCCACTTAACTTTTGTGGCCTATATTCACTGTGTATAACAAAGGAAAATACTTTCTTCAGGGATATAAATTTAGGCTTAAATTTAAGTATAATACATCATTCTCAGATAGCATTTGGAATGTGGAAAGTAATTTACATAGAAACACAAAATCTTCATTTCCATCAAATTCTTCTTTAAAGTCATTGAGCCTTACCTTGACCATGCCTGTTGCCTCATGGCCTCACCTCTGGATTGGCAAGACTGTGGTACAAACAGCAGATTGTTTTACTTACTTTACTTACATGTGTAGTGTGATTGCAGTCAAGACTCCAAATTTGCTTTCCAGTTGGCAAGTTCATTTGTATGCATTTCTTCTGATATTTATAGGTTATCTTCCTCCTTCATACAGTGTACAATGCCTGGATGCAGGAACATGGAGGAGCCATTGTCAACATTACTGCTGCCGTGAGAAATGGCTTTCCTGGAATGTCGTAATATATTTTTTCTTTTTACAATTTCCTCAATTTTTCCCCCGGAAGTAATAACTGTTCCTAAACATTTCAGAAAGGTGTGTACAGGGCAGCAGCAGAGGATAGAAATATAGTAGTTCGGTCAAGAAAAAGCAAGAGTATCACTTGGCTGTAGGTGTGGGCATCTCTTATTAATCCAGTAGATGGCATCTCTGTTCTCCACTTTTTTCTAAGAAACTATGAATCAAAACTTGCCAGTGAAGCTTTAATTGGAAATGGCTCCCTTTTCTGTTTGTTTTTTCTTTTTTAAACTTTGAAATTGAGTTTCTGTTGAAGAAATATAAAGATATATTTTGAGCAAGTGTTACAATATTTCTCTTTGTCCTCATTCAGGGCTGAATGATTTCAAAACCAACATTTTTTAAGGAACAGCAGAATATATTCTCACTTGTTCTTCACAGTACAGAATAAATAGAGATCCACATGGTGGTGCTGAAGCTACAGTTCTTTGCATATCTCCACTGTGCTATCTGGTTCAACTGTCATGGCAAATAGTCTGAAGATGTTTCAATTTGAGATGAGCTAAGGAAAAACAAGCTAATTCTGAATAATGGTGGAAAAATTTTCTTAAGTAACTGTTGTATGTAGATGGATACACAAAACTACTTCCAGATTAAATTGAGTTGAAACTTCTTGCAGAAATATACTGTTGAAAAAGATATGCCTTTACAAGTCCAGCCACCACTCTTGCCAAAAGTCACCTGATGCGAGTTTTTTATAAGTATTAATTTTGAACATAAAAGTTGTCATATTTCCTCAGGGTATGCCTGGAGGTTATCTATTTCTGGCCTAAACATATGAATAAGTTATATTATCTTATGTTTTTCTTAAGGTTTTCTTATTCTTTCCCTGTATTTGAGAAGCTATTATATAGATCTCTTAGTTTTGCTAGGCTACAGCAGCTAAATTTATTAATTTTGTGCCTACAATTGTCTTTTCAGTAATTTTGTCTCTGCATTGATTTTGTTTGCATTTGTTCAAGCTTGTAATCATTTCACTAGTTACCTACAGCAGCAAGGCTTAGGAGTTCACTCTGACTCTCACATCTCTATCTCCATCCACCTACAATAATTTTTGAATAGTGACTTATTTTAATCATGTTTGTCAGAAGATTTAAACAATCTTTCAGACCACTGTTCTTCCAAGTGTTGGTTTACCTGTGCAGGCTACGGGTAGCTTTACACTGTTTGAACTTCAGTTGTTTCTCTTTTTATAAGCCTCCTCCTGCAGTAGAGTGTAGCTGATCCCATGTTGCATTGGGAAAGAGATTTTAAGTATTTCTAGCAATGATAGGAAACCACAGCATGGCTTGTTTAACAGTGAAGCTATGGTCCAACTTGGAAACTAGAGTGTCTCTCTCTTCCAGATGCTTGGTCCAGCCACAGAAAACCACTCTGAATACCCTAATGAGGCTGCAGTAGAATTAATACTGGACACTCTTAGCTAAGGGAACAGATGCTTCCTTTGGTTTCTTTTCTCCATAGGCACTCAGGAGCTGCAAGAGCTGCAGTGAATAACCTAACCAAGACTTTAGCTTTAGAATGGGCTCACAGTGGAGTGAGAATCAACAGTGTTGCTCCTGTAAGTAATGGCAAATGATCTGATTAAAATTAGCTATACACATGTTCGTAGTTAGAGCTTTTGGACCAAAATGGATTTTTAAATTTATTACCAGTAACTGTTTGTGGATTATTTATGTATTTGTTTATTTACAATTCCCTTACTGCGTTCTTTGGACTATTTGACAGTGTTTTGTACTTTTGGATGATGAGTCAGAGGATGTGGGATAAAACTGCTTCTGCTTTCTTCCTTGACTTGGCACGTTTGGTTTTTAGTTTTTTTATAGCTAAATTAAATTATACTGGTCAGAGTTGGTGACCTGTCTTACAAAGCCTTGACATAAAATTACTGAATGCTCTGTGTTTCAGTAAATTATACATTACTTCTGAGTTCAGGAAACTTTCTGTTTGAGGTTCAGGTATGCTGATGGTTTCCACCTATGTTTACAAACTTATTTTGAAAATCTCTGTCTCACATATTGCCTTTTCCTTTGTCTCCCACATGTTAATTTAGTTTAGCTTTAGGCATATAAAGAGACTGTAGTTGGAGTATACCTTCTCTCAGAGAAATCATATGTAAAAATGTGTGTTTTGATTTTTTTTTCTTACCAAATTCATGCAAATAGGAAACCACTGTACAGATCAGCTAAAATATGCCTGCCACATTTCTGAGGAAGTAGACAGCAGGTAGAGTTGTTTTAGAGAACTGTATAGAAAGAACAGCTACATTTTGTAGTGCTGCAGATACAGAAGTTATGTAGAAGCTCTAGCCTTGACATTTGAGAATGTGTGATCTGTTGTAATTTTCTCTTATCCACAATTTATTTTGCACATTTACTCCCTTGAAATTGAAAGAGGAAACAAACTTCGTCCAGCTACTTCTACAGTCAGAATTTAGCTTATCTCACAGTGAGTCATAAGTAAAGTGTCATATTTGTTTAAGTGATCCCTAGGAAGAGCTTGCTACTATTTTTGTAGAATATCTGTATATTCTGTTGTGCCTCTTGTTCTAAAACATCTGGCTTGCTTTGTTTGTCATAGCATAGAATGCTTAATGGCAGATGTGTGTTAATCATTTCAGGTAAAGGCTTTTATGTAACCTTTGTGAGACCAAATTCATCTGGAGACATGTTAAATATTAATATCTACTGATTTGTATTTCCTGTTTATCTGTTTTTTTCTGATTTATCAAGTCTTGGGGAAGTAAGTAATTACGACAGCATTATTATATGAATATACTTTTCAGGCATGCTAATTACCTAATGAATCATGCTGATTAGATAATAGAGCACATGGCAGAAGAAGTTTTTGACAAGCAAACACTTGAGGGCTTTGGCTGTTTCAGAAGTATTTGCCAGCTTTGTTACTATGCTGGTAACAAAAGTCCATGTTGTAGTTACAATAATTCTTCTGTCACCTTTGTGGATGATGTTACAATCAGGTCTGTGGTAACAATAGAAAATTCTTACTGCTTTATGGGAGGAGAGTAACCTATAGGGAATGGATACATAGAGGGGGAAGTGTACATTCTGAAAAAAAATAGTTTCATATGTGTTATACAGGTATCTTAAAAATCTTAGTATATGCTTCATAGATGAACTCAAATTTTTCTATTTTACTTGAACTTGAGTCCCAAAAGTTCTGTCCTAACCGGTGAATGTAACTGGTGGCAATATTCACACTGCCATCTTCCTTCAAAAAACTAAACTGGACTGTGTGGTCACTAGAGCAAACACAGTCATCTTTTTCTGCTTCTACAGCAACTAAGCAGAGAGAATTCTGACTGAAATCTGTCTGCTTCTGTAATTCACAATAAATCGGTCTAGTGCTCCTACAGATGACAGGAAATTTTGAGAACTTATTCTTGAGGCTTTGTCATTTCCTGCTGTAATTTAACATGAAATGCTTGTAATTTCAAAGCAGCCTCTGAGGTTTTTTATACTCCACCTTTTTGTTATTGAAGTGACAGCAGAGAATTTGAATAATCAGAATTATTGTGCTTGAACAGAGATGTGGCTAGCAGCCAAATTACCTTCTTGTATAAATTATACTATGCCATTCAAAAACTTGTATTCAAGTGCTCTTTAGATAGTTCAGTCCCACAGAAAATCAGTAATGACAACTTCACAATATTGGAATGATCAGTTTAAGTGCATGCAAGAGACCTTAAGTTTCACTGTGCTGTTTTTAAATAGGGACTGGTATTTTCAGAAACTGCTGTTGCAAACTATGGAGAACAAGGTGTAATGATGTGGTTAAAGAGCATACCAAAGGTTCCTGCCAAGAGGTCTGCTGTTCCTGAGGAGGTAATGTATTTCAGAATGCTTCTGATACGCCTACTTCTGTGTCTCTATTTTGAAGCCACTTTATTATATGGAGAACAAAAAATATTTAATTTTGCACTGTGATGGAATATTTAAAAAGAAGAAAGCTTGTAGCAATGTGTGGTTGTGCCAAGTGAGAGACCTAACCAGTAGTCACTGTTATACAGAAAATTTAATTCAGCTGCCTCTTACAGCTGAAGTGTTTGATAGTAGACATTATTTCCTGAAAAAGTTGACTTCAGCAGGAAGGACTGAAAGAATGAATATTAAGGGGAAAAAAGTGTATCTTAAAACCACTTAGCTTTCTTCCACCAAGAATGTGCATCTTTAATAGACTGATCAACCTTTTTTGNAAATGCTTGATGTTACTAGCTGGAAGGATGGTTTTATGGCTGTTACAGTTTTCATTACTAAGTAGAAAAATGTTATTGTATCTTGCCTGTAAAAGTTTTCTTTGACATGAACAATTCCCAGCAGTTTAAGAAATAATAAAAGTGTCATTTTTTTGCTAGATCTCTCCTGCAGTATGTTTCCTGCTGTCTCCAGCTGCATCATTCATAACTGGGATAACCATGGTCGTGGATGGTGGCCAGAGTTTGTACAGCCATACCCTAGAAATACCTAGTAAGAAATGGGCTACAAAATAATGCACTTCAAGTGACTGAAGTTATGCAGTGGGAGTGCACTAAAGTAAAATGTTTATTTTCTGAATTGAGTAAGTAAATTCTTCTATTTATTTTCCTCAGATCATGACAGATGGCCCTCACCACCAGAAGGAAAAAATTCTGAAATGCTGAGAAAGCTTCTTTCTGGCGAGTTCAAACCAAAGCTGTAAAAGAAAGAGACTTTACCTTGTTCCCAGTTGCACCCTTGCTGATAATCTCACTTTGTGATTTGGCCTTATTATTCTCAGTAATATTTTTTTTTGCTCATATGCAACTACATTAAGTGCCTTGATTTTTGTTGGTTTATATTTAAAACTTTTGGAAGGCATTACATTTTACATCTCTTCTCTGAAAACACTCACGCGGAAAAGATTCAGTCTTTTGGGAAGGGAAAAGATAGAAAAGACAAATGATCCATTTGCACAGGCATTAAGTAGTGAAGAATCCCAGCCAGAAGTGAATAAAAAGAATACTTATTTTGCAGTGAAGGTAGCCAAGAAGGAATGTTTAGGAACCCTTCTGTTCATGATGAATTTATGGAGAAGGTAATTTAANTGTGTCAGTAACCTTTGGGTAAGTGTTAGCTCTATACTATTTCTGTTCAGCCACGTACTGAGTGTTCAACAATGGTTTTCAAGACCAAGTAGAGTAAGTACTTCTCTGAAAATAAATAAAAATAAGATTGAATAGTATTACTAATGTTTCAAATTAATATGGCATATCATATATGGAACGTTTTGATTTGTTTGCATATATAATGACATAATGGAGTTAAGCTGGCTGCAACTTAAATTTGATAACAGAATAAGCAGATAATAAATACAGTGATGGAAAATGGTATAGAATTACAATTTAACATGCAAAATCTGTTGTGTATATTGCAGTTCTCTCTGCAGTATGCTACACTAGTAAAGGAGAAATTTGGAGTTCTTCATTTGCTAGCTAAAACACCTTTTATCCCTACTGTGTTGTCTTACAATGTTAACAGAATTGTGTTCTTTACTGTCTTTAGGTGTGTTTTTTGTGAACAATACAGACATGCCATTTAAAAACCACAAGTCTTGTAATACATCACTTAAAAAGGCTATATTTGTAATTTTTTTATTTGCTTTGAGGCAAATATTCCCATGTCTGCTAACTTTAGTGAAATTATAAAAAATAAGTAATGGCTGAGTTTGTTTGCAGTGAAAATTGGAACTCCTGGAATCAAGTTGCTGCTATAGAAGGGAACTTTTAATACTTCATTTTGGACTGAATGTAAGAGTCTGTCGGTTGTTCTCTGCAAAGACCTTTGACTTTTGTGTCTTTCAGTAAAATATGTACTCTTATATAGGTACATGTAGATTGCTTTTTCATCAAAATTAAATTAATGCCAATATTGGAGGGGAGGAGGAGTTTGAGCCATCATGTGTGTTCTTTCTGCATTATCCTTCCTTATTAACTGGACAGTCATGTGGCTTTGAGAAATTGGTACAGAGGTAAAGCCAATTTTTTTAAACCTCTTATGCAAGGTGTATTTTGTTTATTGCAAATATTAGTTTAGGGTACTCAGCAAGAAGATTCCTGGAAGCAAATACACCTGTTAGATAACTAACTCCAGAAGTCTAGCCCACTGCATTCAAGTGAAATTATTTGGTTTATTAACACATTGTTTTGACATTCTTAACATACTGCTGGAAAAGAAGGTTAAACAGGAATAAGCTTGAGACATATTTTCTCATTATGCTTGACCGTGAGTTTCTCTGGTATATGTGCACTGTGGATTTAAAATGGAAGTAAATTGATTCCTTTTATTATATCCCAGAAATGTTCAATGAAAGATTTGAGTATAAACTTGGAAATACTAAATTTTTAATCTTGCAGATTTCCTCTTTAACTATGCTATAGTGTGAATATTCATAAAGAGGGGAAGTTTATATGTAATGATGGTGAAGTTCATCATTAACCTCAGGAAATCATGAGAACATTAGAAAGGTGAGCATTCTCCTGTGTGTGAGACACTCAGTCTGCAATTAATAAATTCTTTCACAAATAAAACTATAACAAACTTTTCTGCTTGTGCTGAATACAATTTGATCTTGCCTTCTTCAACTTTCAGTGAAGCAATGGATGTACTAAGAAGATGTAAGTTAGTGCTTTAGAAGAGGCTGTGTGTTTTTTTTTTCTTTTTTTAACTGGCAGGAAGTTGAAACAGGCAGCATTTGTGGAGCTGTAATGTGCTTGGCTTAGTGCAATAGGAGAATATACTCAGAATACTCTAAGAGTAAATCTGGTTTAAAAATAAAGAAAATACAGCCTTGGAAGCGGAAGGGGACACATAAGTGTTGTCTGCTTTTCTTTGCTTTTTCTTTTTGTTCCCCCAGTAATAATACCAAGGTTCCCCCATGAGTGAGGCTTACTGTGCATAATATTAAAAGGTTTATCACAATATTTTAGATAGTAGTATAGTAACCCCCTTGCTGTAATGGTTTCTTTTTTTGTTTGGATTTTTGTTGGTTTTTTTTGTATTTTGGGGAGGTTTACTTTGTTTTTGTGTTTTTCAGCTAGCACCATGGATTACATGAAGTGCTTAATTCTCAGAACAGAGGTTTTATTTTGGCTTGCCTTTTTGTAGATTTTTATGTAGATTAAAATTATTTTAGAAGTTTTGCANGCAGCACCTTGCAGAAACCCAGTATTGTGTCAGCTGGCAGCAATAATATTTCAGATTTCTGCTGTAGTGCTACAGATAATATCAACTGTAGTAAAGCTCTTCCTATGCCAACAGACCTTGATCAAAGGGCATTGGGAGGTTAAAAGAGATGGGCGTGGTAGCAACAACATCCTTGACCTTAAGATTGGGGTATCTGGAGTTCAGAGAACAGGGCTTTGTTTGATTTGATTTATTTTATAAGGAAGGTGAAAGCAACTGTGAGAAAAGGGCTGAGGAACCCCAGGAAGAATCAAGGGGATTTACCGACCAAACACTGAACCTTAAACATTTGCTGCACTGTATAATTGTAATTAGCAAGGAGAAGAATGTTAGAATGACAGTTACATTTACCATTCTGTTAGAAATCTCTTTTTGGTTGCTTTAGTATTTACCTCTGGCTAAGCCTGTGCCTATTCTGCCTATCTCTTATCAGATAATCATTTGATGGATGAATAGGTGCTTACCAACTGCTACTTTACTCCACTATCTGGTGTTACAAGTGATCATGTGTCAAAGAACTTTACATTTGTGACAGTGGTGTAATTAAATGAAGAACTTTTGTCAATTTCTGTCAACTACACTTGCCTTACATTTTACAGATACTCTGTATTAAGCAGAATATTGTTCATTCAGGGTATTTATTTAGCATTAAGTAAAATCTGATTATTCTGGGGGTTTACTTAGTGTAAAATGAAGTCTGTGTTGTAAATATCTTCATTTTTAAAGATTAACAGTTGTCATGTTTGCTAAAGGGAGAATAGTCTGTGCAGTGTCATTCTGCAGTAAGGTCCCTTGTCTGCTTTAAGATGTAAATGAACAAATAGGAGGCAACCATTGCTTGTAACAAGCATTTATGGCCGTGTTTAGTCTTCTGAACAGTCACACAGAATATCCTCTATAATCTTTAAGAAAGTGTGCTCTTTGCAAGATAGTGTAATTTCATACACTTCTAATCGGCATCTCCCGGTTTCCCCTTGACATCTCAAATAGCAGCTGCAGATGTTAGGGGAATTGTCTTTATTAGTAGAGTCAACAGTGTCTATGTTCTGAGTTACTGAATATGGCTGAGTCCTAAAGGTAAATGAGTTGCTTCATAAGCTTCAGTAATGGGATTGGAGCAGACAAACCTATCAGTACTACTGCCCAAGATCACTTAGTGTATATTACTTTTTTAGGCATCTTCCAGCAGTGGTTTAGAACTGTCCTCCCCAAGATACTTGCTCTTCCTTTCTTTTCACATCAGCCTTACAGTGATGGTGCATTTGTATAGGGTGGAAGTGGAAGTACTGAGATGTAGGCACTTGTTTCCTTTTGTCATGGGAAGGCAGAGGAGCATAGCACACATGACTAGCAATGGTTTGAAATAATACTGCTGTTTGCTCAATGCTGTGAGGTGGATTCAAGTTTATAAACAGACTGTTGGCCCTCCTGCTGGTGAGGAAATACTCTGGATCATGTTATATAATATCCTGGCATCACAAGCTTTACCCTACTGCAGTTGCCAGAAGAAGCCATTTTGACTTCTGTTATCTGCTCTGTCTCCAGCAGCTTGTTCTTTGTCAATTAACCCCTCACTTTATTTAATATATATTAAATGATTCACTAACTTAACCTTTTTCTGGATGTCATTCAGAATGTGGTAATACGGTGCCATCTATAGGAAGGAGTGGTGGGGAGGAAAAGAAACCGGAGAAAAAGGAGAACGATGGCATGGCTCTGAAAAGGGGCTGGTTTGTTCCTTTTTAAAGTGTTTAGAAGCTGTGTCTCTAGTGAACTCATAGAGGCACTTGTTAGCCTCAAGCAATACATGTAGGAGGTGAGAACCTCTCATTGCAATGAGGTATTGATTCTGGAATTCAGGGGGAGCCATTCTGCCAGATTTCAGTCAATTGCTTGAGTACACTATCCTGAGATGTGCTTACTCTATAATTTCCACCCCCACACCTCCCAGCTTCTGTCACCTGCACAGGGTTTGAACTGAGTGGATAAATAAATTATATACTTTATTTCAACTCTTGTCAGCTATTTTTTACTGTTATTTTCCGTATCAGCAATTACAGTTTTCGTGTAAGATTTATTTTGTTCTGGTAGCATGACACATGATCCCAGAACCATGCCCCTGGGTTTGGGCTGAGCTCAGTGTGAGCCAGTGTCGTAAGTGCTGGTCCTTGGTGTTGATAGGTATTTTTTATCTCAAAGTCAATATTTAGCTGTTTATCTTGCTCTTGGTACTGAAGATGCTCTGATTTCAGGATTATGGCATGATAGCACTGATGCCTGTCAGGATGCACTTCTCCTCTGCAAAGCACTCTCGGGAGGGTGCTCTGTGCTGAGCAGGCTTTGTGCAGCAATACAAAACATCACATGGGCAGAGGAATGTGGGATGATTTCCCACAATCCTTGCTGGCTTCTTCTGTAGTGAAAGAACTTTGACTTCAAAATCTACTATTCACTAACCCCTCCTCCATCAGTTAAATCCAGTTACAAGATGCTAAAGCTGACAAATGGCCGTGAAATGGAACACTAGGGCAAGGGAAACATTGGATGTGTTTTCAAAGCTGTGTAAGCAGCTGTGGCTCATTGATTTTGTTTGATGATGCAGGAGCATCACGTCAGTATGGTTTGGCAGAAAAGGTCACCTTTTCAACTTTCTAATTAAAGACTCTTGGTCATGACAAGTGTCTCGTGAACACCACTGACAATTTTCCCAAGTCTGGAGCCAAGTGTTTTAGCTTTGAGGTGACTATGTCTCCTGCATGATGGCTCTGCAGTCAGTGATTCAGTGCCTTGTGCCTTTCTTGGATGTGCTTCATCCGTTGGTCTTTAGCACTGTCTTCTTCAGTGCCTTTTTAAAAATATGACAGTATTTGCTTTTATCTGCAGCCTACGTTGGTTGAAGATCTCAAAATAATCAGGTTATAGACCTTGATGAGCAATTAGTTTCATATGTGGTTCCCACTGGAAAATGACAAGTAAATCTTAAACTTCTGTTCAAGTATTATTTCACAGGTTTGCTAAGGGTGATCAAAGTAGCCCCCCAATCCTTGTTTTGGGTAGATTTTGAGGGGGTGTCCAGGACTTACAAACCTCTTACACTCTAAATACCTCTCACCACATGCCCAGAAAGCAGCATGGGAGTAGCAGCTCGGCGGGGATTACTGAGCTGTGGAGTCAGGTGCCCCAGCACCGGTCACTGCTGTCTCGGCAGAGCTCTGTGTGAACACACAAGGCCTGGCAGTGTCTCAAAGGGCATCCGCTAAACATGCACAGGTCATTTGTGCATCTCACACACAATGAGTCATGCCTGTAAGGTTACTGTTAAATCTGTACAAACTAATTACAATGCCATGCTATTATTTGCCGTCATCGGCAGCTGTAATAGCTGTCCTGCTACGTATCAGGGACTGCTTACCTGCTGACTAATTGAGGGTAGCGTCCTTCTTCCCTTGCAGGTATTGACTTCCTGCGAGGAGCAGGTGCCTCTTGCAGAGAGCGGTCAGTCTGTGCCGGGGGCAAGGGGCGACCTGAAGGCGGCAGAGCGCCGTTCTAAATTGTCCTAAAAGCGTGCACAGCCCCTGTCAGAGGCAAGTCAAGGCAGCGTGTCCCGCGCTGGGCTGCGGCCGGGGCCTGGCAGAGGCGAGGGATTTGTTGCAGTGAGCAATGGCAATGATCGTATCGTGGTGCACCTTCCTGTCCTGCCCTCGCACGGCGCCGATCCCGGCAGAGCGGCACAAACCGGGCTTCTCTTACGTTTGCCTGTCCGGGACCGGCAGCCGCTCCAGAGGACTCTGCGGCAGCGGCAAGAGCCACAGGGCCCCGGTGCCCTCGGTCCGGGGTCGCCGCGGAGCGTTCCGGGCGGGACTCGAACCCGGGACGAGAGCCTGGCGCGCACGCGCTCCCGCAGCCGCCGGGCGCGCGCCGCCCCCTCGCCGTGACGGCGCCGCGCGGTGACGCCTCGCGCTCCCTC
>VXBU01015620.1:284962-378095 GCA_013400315.1 Bombycilla garrulus
GATTTGCCCGGGCGCCTTTGGGGGCTCTGGGGCGGTCTCGGCTCCCGGAGGTGCCCGGGCTGGGGGCAGCGCGGACTCGGCCCGGTGCAGGTGGAGCTACGCTGCGGTGTAGTTTTTTGCGGTGCCGGGAGACACGCGCTGATGTTGCTTCCTGACATTACCACTGCAGTATCTTAAGTGTTTTACGTGCCTGACGAGTATTTCTATGTCACCCTGACCCTTCCCGTGATTGCTCGCTGATGCTGGTTTCTCGCCTTTGACTTGCTCTGCAGTGGTACTGCTGTGAATTGGGTATGTAGGTCAGATTTCTGCGAGATGTTTTTGTCAGGGGAAAAAGTGAATGTTGGATTATTTATTCCCTTGTTGCTTTTGAAGTGCTTTGCAGCACCCACGAGGTTGGGGGTTTTCTTGCCCTTTTTTTTTTTTCCCCCTTGTTTTTTCTTGCTTCATAAATCCGCGTTTAGTTTTTGGCTCTGGCATTACTGAAGATCAAAGCGCTAAATTGGCTGAGCGCTACTAAGCTGTATTGTATCATGCAGTGTCCTCTAAGAGGGTGGTAAAAGATAATAGAAGCCTGTCTTGAAATAAGGGGGTTTTCTAGTCCGCGCAGAAAATGTCTCTCAACTACGGCGTTTCTTTTCTTTAAACAATGCAGCACGTTGCAGAGCGTTGGAGGCCTTCGGAATTGTATTGCTGTGTATATGGCAGAGACGTATTAGCAGAGTGAATGGCTATAGGCTTGTCTTGCACAACATCTTGGATTCTCTTGTGGCAAAGCACTTACAAACGAAATACCTTAGAAATTGTTCTTTCTTGTGGAGTTCTCTGGATATTTTTAAGGGAAGCTAGTTGATGAGCTAGTATTTATGCCACACTGAAAAACCTTAGAATAATAATTTTTTGTTGCAATTTTTTCCTGCTTTCACCTATACCTTTCCTTACAGTGACTTTGTAATTAACTGATTTCCTCAGAATAAAAATCAGAACTTCCTATAATTCCTGTTTCCTTTACACTGTGTGTTCTATCAAGACCGCCACCAATATGTATTGAACCCAGATTTGATTCAGGTAGCAAAGCTGTATATAATTAATTTGATTTTTTTTCCCCCCAAGGTTTTAGTGTATGTTGATAAAGTGGAGTAGGAAGATAACATTTGTCAGATTGACTCATTGCTTGAGAAGAAAAATCTTTGTAGAGTTTGCTTTGATGTATGCTGTGTTGGTGTTTGAACAGGTGGTTTACCTGGCACTATTAGAAGACTAAGGTGAAGAAAACAGAAGTTTTTGCATTGCTTGCCTTGGCTTGCTGAGATTTATGAACTGTGAGAGGAACCTTTTTTTTTTTTCAAGATAGATTAAGAGTAATCTTAGGAGTTTTATAGTAGATGTTATTCGGTAGAGAGCTGTGACAATTTATTAGTGTGGTGAAATGAGCATCATGTTATTGTTCAGTAGGCAAGCTGGTTTTGTTTTGGTTTTGCTTTATGTTGATAAAACTAATTCATGGTAAAAATTAATAACCTTTCAGTTTTGGTCATAGATGTGTCAGTGGTTCTTTGCTATAAATGTTGGGAAAGCTGGTCAGGCTTGTGGAATTTCACAGGCTTGTGGAATTTAAAATCTAGTGATGCTAAATGCAGGAGAGATTGTTTTTTTCTGGATAAAGTGAGCAAGTTGGTCAAGCTGTAACTTTAGTCCGCAGTTACAGTTTTTACTTCACATTTTTTCCTGATTATTTTCCAGAAGAACTTGTTCATATTTAGGTACAAATCAGAATTACTGGTTTTTAAAACAAATCAGAACTACTGGTTTTTAAAACCTTGTCTTTAATAATACATATTTGCAGAGAACTGTGGAGAAAAAAGATTTGAAATCTTGGCAATCTAAAGTTTTATATTTTTTTCTTTCATATTAACTGTAGGCTGACTTTTTGCCTCAATAAGTCAAAAGTAATGAGTAATGTGTTTTTTATGACAAGTTGTTCAGTGGCTCTCTAACTGGGCATCCTCTGAACTTAAAAGTAATGTTTTCTTATAAAATGCAGCCTGAGTATGATCATAGATTGATTACCTTCATTTGTTCCCCCTCTTCCACAACACACAGCTAATGGTGTTCTGATCCATTTAGTTTGGAGTAATGAACATATTTTCTAGTAATATCTTCCTAGATATTTTATACTAGTAACATTTTCCTTTGCTTAGACTTTCTGGAGAAAAATAAATGAGTGATGAAATTTAACTGATTGATGTACAAGTAAAGTACATCTTAAATACATTTGCAGAAAAAGTCATGCCTTTTCATATACGTGACAAGCTAATATAAATGTGTGTATTGCCTAGTGATTCTAGGTTTATCTAGTTAGGCAAACTATTAGATTTGCTGTCCTGAAAGTTTAATTTCTAAATGCAAGCTTTTAAAATTCTGAAGTAGAACTGAGACAGTATCAAACTTAGAAAAAAAAAATGTGAATTCTGTTAGCAACACTGATTTTTTCTGTGAGAAGAAAGAATAATCTCTTTATGAAGAAATACTTCTTTTGCTATTTTAATATTTTGGTATTTTGTAGTGCTAGGGTCAAAATAGGTCAGGGATGCTATCATTGCACACAGCTTGCAGAATAGCATTGGAAACATGGGAACATGTTCATAATTGAGTGTGCTACTTGTGATTCACTTCTCACTTCTGGATCTTGGCATGACATTTTGATTTAATAATGTGACAAATGAAGTTTGTGGCTCAATGTAAACCCATTTTCTTAGACTAACAATGCTTGTTTGCAGGGTTTTCTGGGATGTTTTAACATATTAACATCTTAAATGCAATCTTTTAGAAGCGGCAGGAAGATTGGTGAGAGTGAAAAAAGGAAAGATGGAGTTCTGTATTGTGATATTGCAGGAATTCCCCTGGGAAATGGGAACCACTGCTGAAGAGATACTTGACCCACAAATACACGTGGCATAGTTTAGGCCCAGCTTGATGAGGTTATTTGAAGTTGGACTTAGTTGAGCAAGGCCAAAGCAGAAGTTTCTCCATTATCCTTTAAAAACCAGCAGTTGAGAATTGGTAATGCAGGGAGGCTTGCAGAGAACTGTCTTTGTCCCATCTGTTTATGAAGTCTTACCTGTGTGTGCTTCTGTATCTCAAATCATTGGATATTTTTTAAGATATACCAGCAAACTTTAACTCAGTTTTTCATGTGAGAGGAAAATAGTTCTTTGCTGTAAGTTTGTTTTCTGCCATTTTTTTCTTTGAATCGTTCACAATATCTCTCATTTGCTTCTCTCTCTCTATTTCCAGTCATAATTTGTAAAATTTTTATGGATTATCTGCAGCAGTAAAAGATGCTGCTTTTTGTTTTCCTGACATGATTTGTGCCAAGTACACTAACTGTCTGACAACAGCAATGTAATAAAATTCATGTGCTTCAGATATTTGTATTGGAAAGACTGTACTTTTGAAGCTCAGGTATGATAACACTGATGAACATTTCTAACATTTCTCATTTGGTGAAGGAAGAAATGATGGATGTGTAAGAAGGGAAGGGATTTCATGAGGTCAGCTCCCACCAGAGGCAGAAGGAAATATACTGAAATCATGTGTGGCAGACATTTGTCTGATCTTCTCTTTAAAAACTCAGAAGAGGGGAATACCACACCTCTTCACTGGTCTATTTATAGCTGGTACATGACTATTATTGTTGTTAGGAGCCTTTTCTTAACATTTAACTCTGTCTTGGAGGTAGTTAAGCCAGTTAATTCTCATTACTCATGCAGGATAATGGTTTCTGTGCTCTTTTCACCAAGTGTTTGCATACATGAAGATTCTTCCTCTGTCTGCTTTTATTTTAGACTTCCCTTTACTAAACTGTGCAAACAAGATTTTTGTTGTTCAGTCTCACTGTGCACTGATTTGTCTGTATCTTTTTGAAAGTTCTACAGACAGTTTTTGAGCAACAGAGTAATTAAGTTACTCTGCAAGTACCAGAAGTAACATGACAGCCTTATTAAAATGTCATTCTAGGGTGTGTGCGTGCAGGTATGGCTGGGTTTTGATTTTGTTTTGTTGTTGGGGCTTTTTTCTTGCCAACAGCATCAGGTTCCTGGCTCCTGTATTTGCTAACACAGGAGCTGATATTAGTGTTTGTTGTATCAGCTATCTCTTTCTTCATATATGTTGTTTGGAGTTGTCTTTCCAAGGAGTATAACCTTATGCTGTATTGAATTCAATCTTTATTTTGGGTTAGTTTTCTTCTATTAAGCATTTTTAGACTCGGCAGAGTATGCACTTGCTGCTCTTCCATATCTCTTTCCCAGCACGTGCAATCCCTGTGGCTTTTGAATGTACGCCTGCTCTACAACAGGAAACTGGATTTAGGATGAGTTCTCCTAGGGTGAGATGCAGCTTCTGTTGGCACAACTTTGTCCTTACTGGTCTGTTTCATACATGTGTGTCTTTTGAAGTAAATTGTATTTCTGAGGTAACATTTGTCAGTGTAACTGTCCCTGAACAAGCCTTTTGCCATTTTGAGATGTCATATAGTCCAGTGATGTAGCAGAAGAAATTTTAATCCTATAGGCATGTTTTATTGGAGGAATTGCAGAGTCAGGTATGGAGCAGATGTGTTCAGCATGTTCCCTGGTTTTACTCCATTTTATCAGACTTACGTAAATGATTTTATCCATAATTTTTGAGGCTAGATCACAGATGGGACAAATTTTGCAATTCTGTCAGCAGTGTGTTCTTCACAAAAATTTAAACAGACACCAGTAATGATTATTAATGAAGAACCTTTTTTAGTTTCTTGAAGGAAGAAGTATTCCAGCAGTCAGTGTTGATTGCATCTCCCCTGTCTTTAAAATTATTTAAAAATAATTTAGACAAGAGGTCTGTAAATGCTAACAGTTCAAAGTCCATGCTACCAGAAGTAACAATAGTCTCATCTTTGAACAAACATTTGAAAACTGGAAGAATCAGAATCAAGGTGTTTGAATTTATAATAATAATTTAAAAAAAAAGAGAGAACAGAGAGCTAAAATATTGACACAAGCAGATATTAAACTTCTACAGAAAATAAAAAAAAATACAACATTCTATTGGAGAGCATGAGATTTGTCACCCTAAATATTTTATTTAAGCAGTGGCGGAAAACTGGTAAAGTTCGACTTGTATTTAATTATTTTGTCACACTGACTGTGTTTTTAGCAGTGCCACAATTCTTGTAACTCCAGGATAAGACTTCATTTTAAAAATAAAATTCAATCTGAATAGCAAACCCCCATGGGAATTATGGGGCTTTTTTTCCATAATGGCTTGATGATAACTGTCTTGGTGTAAAGTTGGGTTTAGAAAAGCATTTTTTGCAGTGCTTGTAGCAGTAAGCCCAGTAACTTCAGGTGGGAATGAGGTGGATAATGTAATGACTTACTAATGACTGACTTAACAAATGCCTTGCTGCAGCAAGTTCCTTCATGGAATATCTGTTATGCTTCTGTATCTGTGATACTGGCACTATCAGAAGTACTGAATGAGACTTTCTGAAGAAAAGTTATATGGTATTGGTGAACTGTCTGGCAATTTTAGGTAAAATCTTAATCTGTTATAGAATCAAACAAAAGATAATCCAGTATTCTTCCCTCAATGCTGGGCATGAATGAGTGCTTATGGAAGAGTGAGAACAGTGTGAGCATTCTTAGCTTGAATATTCTTTCAATCCCTAATTATTTTTAGTAAAGGTTGTTTCTAAATCTGGTACAGTTTTTTTGTAGCTAGTAATGGTTGGATTTTTTCCTCAGACTTTTTTTGCATGCAGCTAAATAAATGTCTGGCATCCAAATATCCTTCTGTAAGAAATTCTATAGGTACATTAATGGTTCTAGTAAAAAACACTCTTTTTTTTAAACTTTTTAAACATTTGTACTGAATTCCGTTGGTGCCACCTTTCTTTTGGGTGAGAGTGGACATTCTGTGTGTATTATAACAATACATCTTTCTGTTCCTTGTACAGTTTTGTTGCCCTTTCTCCTCACACCCAAATGTTATTGAAACCAGAGTCCTAATTTGCTTGTTTCTTTTCCCCTGTAGAACCCATTCTGTGCCTTTGATGGACCACCACCTCTATTGCAGTCAGTCCTCTCCTTGCTCTCCCAAATAATAGGAGTTTCAGAAAGTTCCTGTCTCTTGGATGACTTAGAATATACTGAACAACACACATTGTTGTGGAGGCCCACTGGTATCCTCCTTCCTTGTGAAAACAGCTATGTCTGTCCTATGTCTTCAATATTTTAACCAAGTTATTCATGCAAGGGTAGATCTTTCTTATGCTGTGACTGCAAGAAAGCCTTTGGTGAGAATTCTGTAGCACCATAAATCTAAGTGGACCATGATACTGAGTGAGATCAGTTCTTTATCCACATACAGAGTGCACCAAGATTTGAAAGTGAAGATCTCTTTTTGGAGAGCCATATCTGCTCTTCCCTGCTCTATCACAATTAAGCATATGTCCATTTTTTGTGGTTTGTTTGTTATATGTCACACTTAATATTGTATAATTTCCTGAAATCCCTGCATTATGCATGTAATCTTTTTTAAAAGATCTGGATCTGTGCAGTGGCCAAGAGGGTTGATTCCAGCATGAGTTCTTGCTCTTTTCTTTGTGTTGGCATTGATACTGTAGAAATGTGAGACCAGTTAGATAGGCTGATTATTAAATAAAATGTAAAATCTTTTCAGCTGAATCATCTGTTGGCTCCAGATCGCTGCTTGTCATTAAGGTTCAGCTGGGCAGCAGCAGTTACTGTAGACAAGCAGGACTACTCTCTTGACACAAATGCAACCTTAGCAGTGGAACAGTTGTCTTAAAGTTGGGGGTAGACATGGTAATCCTTTCTCTGGAACTTTTGAGTCTGTAGTTAATTTTGCTTATTAGCTGTATTTATGATGGTTCTTAGATTTTTATCACTTGAGAGAAAAGTATAATAATGAAGCATTATAGATGTCCTCATAATTTGGTACCCTGCTAAGGGCTGTGCTAGTGCAGATGCAAATACTTTGTCTTTGGGTCTTTGCATTTAATTGTGGAGTGTTTGACAAACCTAGGTTTCCATTTTTACATTTTGATTTAGATGTTATTATGACCTCTTGGGTTCAATTATAATTTTATTTTTTATTCACAGGGAGCTAAAGATTATTACCAAAGTGTAAAGTGATGAAAAGTTTGTGCACTTGATAGATTAGCAGTGTCTTAGTGTTTTAGCCTCTGTGAGTCATCCAATGTAAAACACAGTGCCTACTGCATATGGATAAAAACTGAGAAGTTTGCCCATTTGAACTGTGCAGTGAGACCTGCTTGCTACAAAAATGCTGCATAATCATGTAAAAGAATATTTGGATTTTGCATACTATGTGTTACCTGTGCATATACAAACAGTTTTCTCAGTTTCCATTAGTGTATATTAATTACACACTTACCTGTCTTCCTGGTGGTATTTTTGAGCTCTCCAAGTGTGAGAGGTCGGAGTCTGTCCACACCTGGGGCCCCCTGGTTCAGTTCCTTGCTGTTTGTTTTTGCATGTTTTATTCTTGAATTGGAGATGGATTCAGGAGTGTTTTTTTCTATTCTGTGTTGGAAATCTGTATGGCTGATGAATGTCTTATCTACTTAAATATTCCATGCTAGCATATTATGAGATATTTTTTTTTGCATTTTATATTTGTTTTGAGGATAGAAAAAAGTGAAGAAACTGTCTGACTGAATGTACAAAGCTAATTTGAATTACGATGAGAAGAGCACGTGGATTACTTAATGAGGAAGAATTGAGTATGAGCCAGGAAATTATTCTAGGCAGAAAATGCAGGTGCTGGTGTGTCATTGGAGTAGGAAAACATTACAGCAAGGCAGCAGAAGATGAGAAAAATCACAGTTGTATTACTGTACTCTGAATTTCCTCTATGTATCACTGCCTTGAGTAGTGTGCAGGAAGAGCTGTACTTTGAGGAACAACTGTGCTTTGAGGAATGAGTAAGATAGTATATAACAAAGACTTTTCACTGGACAATTTCTCCTTTATGTCTCGAAAAATTTGGAAGATGGAGAGTAATTGAGACTGAACTGTCTTCATGGTGAAGACACAAAAATGTCTTTGGAAACTTAAATTCTTTTCTTAGCGGCGTCACAGTAAAATGCCAGGTGGATCATATTAATCAAAAAGGTTGCTATGTATGCTTGTGTTAATTTTTTTTGGTACTTGATTTGAAGTGGTGATATGATTTGCAGCCATGATTAAAATGCACAACTGCTGCAAATTCAAAATAGTTGAGTTTTGCTCTGAATGGAAGATGCTGACAAATATGACTGTTATATTGAAGAAAAACAAAGCTTTGTGGTTTCAGTACCTGAAGGTAGATATTAAAATTAAGTGTAGAAATGGAGATACGGGTTTATTTGTCTGGCTTATTTCCCAAAATACTTGTATTTCAACCCATCACAGTCACAAAACTGGAAGGTTAAGTGGAAAGGATAGAACTAGTTACTGGAGTTTAAGGAGTTTCTTTCTTCTGTATGTCCTCAGAAGCCGTATCTGACTGGTTATTTGTATGTAATCACTCTTGTACATTACTTGAAATGCTCCAGTTGTTGACAATACTCAGTAACTGCTGGAACACTACATTTTTTCCTAACGTACTTTATTTTTGCTTATAGAATATTGTTGATAGAAGTGGTTTGTGATAGGTTTACTCTTTCAGTGAGTGGTTACTCTAAAAATCCATTTCTCACTAATCTTCCTTTCTTAGAGTAGTGAAGGTTGCAAGAATCATCAGTACTGGTAGTGCTGGTAGGACTAAATTTGTACTGTGTACAAATCTTTGGCTGAACTTGATGATCTTGGAGATCTTGGTGATCTTGAATGCTGTCACAAGGATGAGATCTAAACGGTATTCTTTTAGGGTATATACTGTGAGTTGTCGGACAAAACCCGCTCCAAGCAGTTGTCTTCCTGTAGAACCTTGGATAGAGCACAAGCAGTTATGTTTATAGTGAGGAATGGTTTTCATTGTAACACCTTTAGCCCTTCTTCACAAGTATTTTGACTTGTTAGTCTTAAGTTTGGAGTAAAGCTAACATTGATGCCACTTTTGACAGCTTCAGCACAAGGGCTCCAAGTGGCAGCAACAAAGGTTGAGCCAAGAGCACCACTTGAGATTTTTTGGAAGGAGACACAGAAGCACCTAAATCTCATTATGACACTCACTGTAGTGTGTGTCCAATGGGATTCTAGAGTCTAAAAATGTCATACACCTGTTTTGTTTGAGACACCTTCTATGCAGCTACTTAGTTTATGTAAGATAGTAAATTAGTATGAAGTTAAAAACATCACAGAAGCGTTTTACTGTATGTGTTTGTCAACACTCTAGTGTTACTTTAATATATTGAGTTAGCCTTCAACATTTTAATGATATGAATAGCACTAAGCAGTTTGTTTAGGGTATAGTTCAGCTAATGGTAAGGAATGTTTGTGTTGTGGTGCTCTGGGGCTTTGCACCGTGGTGGTGGTGGTGGTGGTGATACTGTTAAAAGATGACAGAGTGCTCTGGAGGCAGCGATGCACTTATGTGTAGCCCAGTGAACTGCATCTATTACTTTTTGGCATACCTTTTTCAGAAAATGTGATCCTGAATAAGAGAGGAGGACAAGCAGTCAATTTGCAGCCATTATGTTCTGTTGCAAAATTGACAGCACTAACATATTTTGCAAGGTGTCGCTGTCGTGCCTGTCTGCAAATTTCAGCTGCTGTGACCCTTCCTCAATTTAACATTTTTAAGTTTAAAAATCTTGAACAGATGTTAAGAAAGCGTCATGACTTTCAAGAAAGATTTGCTTGATGTATCAGCAAAGTAATTTTTCATTTAGGTTGAGAAATGAGATGCCAAATGTTTTGGCTGCTGCCGAAGCAATGATATACAAGAAATAGAGAAGTACTGTAAAACTCAAATTAGATGAAGAAAGAGATCTTGTTGAGGAAAGTAGATGTTTTCCTGTTGAGGCCATACAGTCATATCTTTTTGGTGTCCTTGAAATGGAGTGGGCCTATGAAGGGTTAGCTAATAGAGGCTCTTGATACTGCTTGGAAAGAAGAGGTTCATTCAAAGCAGGAAACTTGCATTTAAGTGTCCTGAAACTCTCTAAATATGCTTATCTCTCTCTGTTAACTGTAAAGGAAATGTAGAGAGATTAGCTTTTGTGGACTATGGTTACTCTCTGTGAATATTGCTGTAAGTGTTAAGATATTTATCTCAAAAGACTAATTTTGCTATAAACTCATCTTGAACTGCTGCTTTGCATTTTTATAAGAGCAGTCTTTAAAAACCATCCTTACATTCTCAAACCTTCCAGCACATTGTAAGTTTTTCTAGTCAAGATCATAGTGTTCATCAAGCTGATAAATGTTACATGACTCTGTTAAATTACAGTTTACAGAAAAGCAGGAACTAAAGATTTAATCTGAATGAAATTTTGCTGTTGTCACTGGGCACGTTGGGTCCTTTAGTTAATTGTGAAATCTGGTTCCCAGGGTAATTTGAGTGAGAGATGTATTTAAGGTGCTAGAACCGACAGCACTGATTTTTGAGGTTTTATTCTTCCTGTAACTGGGCGGTCACCATCCATAGATACTGCTTTTTATGCAAGTATGGTCTGTTTTATTGGTTTGGGGATTTTTGTTACTTTTTTGTTTGTGTGTGTATTAAATTGAACTCTGGAAGGAGTACAGCTCGTAACCATTCTTTTCATAAAATAAACAAGTACCAAATCTTGTCTGTTGCTGTATAGATGAAATAAGTCTGCTGCTGTGGGCTCAGTGAGATGTAAATTCACTTTTTTTTTTTTNNTTTTTTTGCTTGCCAGGAAGACTTAAAATGTCTTCAGTGTAAGAAATCACAAGTCTGCCCATGGTAGAGGTACCTGATACCTCTGTACCAGCCACAAAAATTCTGGTGCTTCAGCCATCCCACACTTGCCATCTGCAGTCTGCACGGAGCACTGTGCCTGTAGGTTGTGTACAGAAGCAAGATGGCTTCTGCATACACTGCATTTTTATACACATAGGGATTTCACCTTGCTTTTTTAATGTGTATTGCACCTATGTCAGATAATTACACATTGTGATTTAATAATTCTTCTCAGTTGTTTCTTTCTAAGACTGTCCAGTCTTGTGGCTGCAACTTTTTTTTTTCCAATTTCCTAGATGATTGTCTTTGTGTCAAAATGCATTCAATGCAAAAACATTACTGAGTGAATGTAACAAGGCACAATATTTAGACTTGCATGAAATACAGCTTCTAATTGTGGGTGGTACCCTCCTGGTTACCGGGAGTCTAGGAGTTCAGAAAGCAGTCCTGTCAGTTTTAGTACCATAAATGCAGTTCATCTAATTTTTAAAGTGTTTAGCATTATTTTTAATAAATAATAAATGGAGAGTAACCACAGTAAATTATTATATGTATTTAAAACATTTAATGGTATTTAAATACATTTTGCTGGACTGGAACTGTTTTCAGACATGGTTCAGGTAATTTCCTTAAGCCATAACTTGTCTATCTCGTTGTGCCTGCCTGATCGTTGTTGGTCTCCAGGGGCCTGCAGTGGGAATCATGTTCATTGGTGTTTTCTGCTAAGTAGGAATATGGGTTTCTTTTATTTTAGTCCATCGGCTGGGTTTCCTGTTAGTTAATTGAGGTTTTCAAGCAAATATCTCGAATATCATGGGATATATAGCCAAATATGTTGAAAAAACCTAAGGAGAGTGATTGCTGCAGTTAGTTCTGTGTAACTAATCTGTAATTATTTCAAGAAGACATATTTTGCTTGGCAGTATTAATAAATTTTGAAATTGAGGCATTTGTTGTGTTCTGCGTTTATTACTATGGTAGAAACCAAGCTAAATATTGCAGTATTTTATTATTGATTGCTGAAATAAGAGTAATTGGCAGCTTTTGGATCGTTTCCTTTATCATTCTCAGTTATTTATACAGTATTTACAATCCACTAGAATCTTCTGTTTTCCAAGTTTTTACAAATATTTGCAAAAATTATCCAGAAAACAAAAGCACTGCTTTTCTGAAGAGTCTTAGACTGTTAAAAATCCCTGGATTGGGAATTTTAAATGTTTGATTTGAAGCATATTACATACTACTGCATTTTATCTCTTTGTGTTTGTTGGTAATGAAATTTCTATTCCAGTAACACTATACTGCGGTTTGGACACAACCTTTTGATTTTTTCTCAGAACTGGAACAAAAAATGGATGCTGGCTATTTCTTTCTGGTTTTTTATCACCATCTAAATGCAGTAAACACATCTGAAGGTTTTTCTACCCCTTAATATATATTATTAATAGTTTTTAGAAAGTGTTAACTTTGAGTGAGTTGATTTGCTATTATTTTATGAAACCCATCATGCTTTCAGAGGTTGCTGGCTCATGGTACTGTTTAAAATTGTTTGGTCACTGTACAACAGGTTAAAAGAGCTTGGGGTGCTGACTGGTTTAATTAAAAGAGTGAGAAAAGTCAGGGCAAAGTTTGGATGTATATCGACTAAGCTACATACAATCAGAACAAGATTTAAAATACTTTTTATAATTAGTCCAAGTACTTTTGCAGGAAATACACCAGTAATGTTCTTTGTGTGAAAAAGTATTTGATGTGTTTATGTTTCTCCTGTCAAGCAGTCATTCTAGTGGTAGAAGGGTTTAGCTCAGCTGTTCAGGATAGAATTGTTTAATGATGATAATTATGGAAAGCCATGTAGTGAGGTACTGTGTAGCAAGTGAGAGTCAGCCTCTTCTCCCAGGCAGTTAGCTGTAGGACAAGAGGAAATGGCCTCAGGCTGTTCCCCAGGGAGGTTCAGGTTGTACATCAGAAAGAATTTCTTCACCAAAGGGTTGTCAAGTGCTGGAATGGACTGCCCAGGGAAGTGGGAGGAGTCACCATCTCTGGAAGTGTCCAAGAAATGGCTGGATGTGGCACTTAGTGCTCTGTTCTAGTTGGTGTTTATGATCGTGGTGAATTTGATGCTCTTGGAGGGCTTTTTCATTCTTAATGATTCTGTGATTCTGTAAAAACAGAGGGGAATATTGTTCCTGTCTGATGCTACTCGAGTCCAGGACAGGACTCAGTCATTCCTGAATTACTTCAGAATTACTTCAGTGAGAGATGCTGGTCTAGATTCTCCTCCTTGCTCTGAGGTGTCAGCTGGCAGGACTTGGTTGGTTCTGCCAGTCACTCCTAGCACAGCACAGTGGGATGGACACTCTCAGTGTGTCCTGTCCAGTTCAGTTAACCACACAATTGGGATAAATTAAGGGGGGAAGAAAGTGCTTCAGAATAGAAGAGGGCACATGAGAGATAAAGAACTGAGGAGAATATTACTGCTCTGTGGCTCATGGCCTTACTGGTATGCTGTTGATAGACAGGATTCCTCCTTGCTGGCTTTCAGACCTAAAGATTCCTCAAGGTGTGCAAAGAAGACTGGAATCAAGCACTTCAACAGGTGTTTCCTAGGAAGCACTTATCTATTCATTCCCTTGCAGTATATTTTAATTTTAAAAGATCCCATAGTGCTGTGACAGGAATAATATTTCTTTCATTTCATTCACCCAGTTAAACATAATTTGTAATGTTCCAAATTTGACCCACTGAGTCCTATTTTTTGTTTTATTTTCCAAATATTACCTTAATTTAGCAAAGTATCATTGGCTTTTGATTTGAATTACTTTAATATTTTTCTCCCTTTTCTGCTTTCCCTATGAATACCTTTTTTATGTATTATTACAATATGTTAAAAGTTCCAAGTTTTTCTAAAGCTGATCTCACATATGATGTGTTACTGTTAGGCCTTTTCTCATTACCGTTCTTCAGTACTCTTTTTTCTGTCATTCGTGATTTTGTGCTGCTGCTGCTGCTTTCATATCCTTTGAAAGCATGGCATTTTGTCCAGTGTTCATTTGTGTGTGTGTCCATATACAATCCTCTTCTTTATGTTAATTTCTGTGGAGTTACCTTCTTTTAGATATCTTCCAAATGTCTTGCAACAATACTGACTTCTATGCTTGTCACACTATGTTGTGTCATTACTATAATTTATGCCAACAGTTCCTTTGAGTTATGAAGAATACTACAGAAGTTCACATGTAGGTATTACTCTTTGTCTTGTTCCCAGACACCGTGTTGTTTGTTTGTTTGCTTGTTTTAAACAAAAACCTTAGCAAGCAGTGCTGCACATTATTTTGGTTAAAGGTTAGGTGGGTATATTTAACTAGGTAGGCACTTGAGATTTTGTCAGCCTTGCTTGCTGTAATTTATAGGAGGTTGGTTATGTGAGACCAAGCATTTGATTGTTCAAGAATAACATTTTTAGAATAAAGCCATTTTATCTGGCTCATTCTTCTTGCTATGAAATAAAATTTTGTAGTCTTACTTTATATTCTGATTGTCAATTCTACAGTCTGAAAAATCATATGTGAATGCTCACTCTTCATTTTTACTTGGCTCTTTTTGCTTCACCTATTATAGACAAGTGTGTGTCTCTGAATAGCAATGCAAGCAGATACTGCTTTCACGTTGTCTTCGTTTAGCTTGCCTGTGTCTAATACAGTGTAAGTCTGGTTTAACCTTTACCTATGATTGAAATAATTGCAGTGCATCTTTTTTTGGAGTTCCCGTTATGTCATTTTGCTTTGGTGTAAGGGTTGGAAACCATTTATCCTTGCACTCATTTATTTTAGTGAAAATTTAGTAAAGGGAATTGACATCCTTGAGATTCTTGCCCCGCTATTGCAACAGGTTTGGAGTCTAAAAGTATAAAGCACCTTTTTATGTAGGTAAAGTATTCCTGTGTAAGTCTGAATTCCTTACTGAATCAGGCTAAGCTAGATTGCTTGCTTCACTGTTTTGTTTTGGTTTTTTTTCTTTTTTTGTTTTGTTTGTTTGTTTTGGGGTTTTTTTGTTTTTTTGTTCTCGATTTAGTAACTGAGAGGCACCGTGTTGTGGTTATTGTAGAAGTGTGTGAGAATGGGCAATTAGCTCAGGGTATCTGAAGCAGCTACATTGTCTGCGTGGCTTGTCCTCAGGCTTTGTTTCATTTGCATTGACAAAGCCACTGAAGAAAGGAAATACCCAGGTGATCCTTGGAAATTGTTTTTAGCTTTCTCGGATTCTGAAAGACTTCCAGACTCTGGAAGGTGGCTGGTGGGAAGTGAATCATGAATATGAATCAGCATCTCTCCACCCTATATCCAAAACGCTGTTGCTAGGATATTCTTCTTTGATGATGTGATAAGAGTGTAGCAAACACCTTTTTGAAATTCACTGTCATCCCTTCTTTAATTACATTCAAATTTAGGCTGCTTGTGTCTTTCTGCAAGACCTTGACATAATTTTATTCTACCTTAGCATCTGCTCTTTGTGTTTGCAGCCTTTGCTTTTCCTGAGTCNGTTTTTCTTTTTTTTTTTTTCTTTCTTTTTTTTTTTTTTTTTTTTTTTTGTCTTGGATTGTAATCTACTCTTGTGTGTGTATTGTACTAATGTGACTTTGCAACCAGGGATTTAGGGCATGCTTTTTTACCTTTCTACTGAATTTATATATACTAGTTTGAAAAATACTGTTCTTGTTATCTTATTTTTACTCACTCTCCACAATCACCCTGTTGTTATAACTCGTTGTGAAAATGATCAGTTAAAAACAGAAGTCCTTTATCATTTCACAAGGTGAATTCAAAAAGGTCTTAATAAAATTGGGTCTGAGTCATGTTTTTAATTGAAATTTTAATCTTGTTAGCTTATTTTTCAAGTAACATTAAATGCTAGCACAAAGGTTGTTAAGGTGACTGATTATACTTCATATTTGAACAGAGAATTTTGGTTAAAAGGGGTGGTAAGATAAGAAACATAAGTTATTCAGCGAAATTTAGTTTTCTTAAGTTGGCTTTTTTTCTTTTAAGGAATAAGAAGGAAGTGGAGGGGAAAGTAAATGAATGCTCACTTACTAGCAATTGTTCTAGTGATACTTGTCACAGATTAATACTAAAGAATGAGTTGTTGTAGCTGGAGGAACTTGGAGGAGATGTTTTTTTCTTCATCCCTAAGGTCAAATATCTTCAGCTTCCAAGTTTGGGGTTTTTTTCTGCTAGGTTGAGGAAGAGCATCTGGGGTATTTTTATTTGGAGATTTAAGTTGGTTTTGTTTTCTTCAGGTGTGGTAGAAGATTTAAAATGCCTCACAGAACTATTATATTTCTTTGAAATGCTTACAAAGAAATATTATAGAAGCACTTCATCCAAAGTCAAATGTAAAAATACCTTGTTAAGTTTAATGTATTAAGACAGCTAATTAGACATTTAATGGAAATGACATTAACTCTCACTTTAAGACAGTTGGATTAAATACACAATTAAAGAGATGTTTTATAAGCACTTTAGTGAACAATTTTTTGGAATATTCTCCAAGACAACTGCTGATACAAAAAAACATAAGAAATCATTTATTATATGTTCAGCTTTTTTGGACTCTGAGAGATGCAAAAGAAGCAAAGAATTGCTCATGGGGAAGAAATGTTAGTTCTGATATTTAAAGCCATAAAGATAATCACACTTCAATAAGTAAATCTGTTCTCGTGGCATCTTGTGTGAGAGCAAGGTTCAAAGATACAGTGCTTATTTTGAGTGATATTGGCCACTATCATGCAGCAAATAAGTGAAAATTCAACCCATTTTCCTCTCTGAGGATTAGTACAAATCCCCTGCTTTTATGTCTTCATGGGTTTCCTTTTCTGTTACAGAGCAGCAGACCCTTTTTCTTTTTTTTCTTTGTTTTTTGTGGGATTTTTAAAAAGGATTTTTCTGTCTCATGCTGTGGTGGCATCAGGAGGCTGAAGATCCCATTAGTAGTAAAAGTTGGGGTTGTGCCTTGAGGCTGTGGGCAGCCCAGGCCAGGTTTACTTTTCACTCTCTTACAGGTTTTAATACTTCACAAAGTGTTAGATGGGAGGTTCTTTCCCCCAACAGTTGGAAGCTCTTTCAGGTACTGTTGAGAGGCTGTCCATAGACTTGGGAGTATGTAACTCAGAATGCACATCAATTATATTTTCAGCTTTCTTTTAGTTCTCATGTGCTTTTTTTTTGTGTGCTCCTTAGCTGAACTGGTTTCTGATTACATAGTGGAAGCTCTGGGCCTTCCTTAGAAGCCAAAGCTCTTCTAGGTTAATATGGGGCTTATAATAGATGGCAGTAGGTGGCTCATCTGATATATAGGTAAAAGGCAGAAATTATCTATTGATGTGATCAATAGATATTGATGACTCTTGATTGGAGCTGTGCGTTTCATATGTATTTATAGATATGAACTACATGTATGTAGTTCTGAACACAGAACTTTGAACATGAGATACAGGGATCTGTAGAAAAAGAAATGATTCTTAGTAATCTGGAGCTGTGGGTAGCTCATGTAGTAGAGTGTTACTGTTAAGCTACTGATCATTATTTGGGGGTGTAAGTAGAAATTAAAATCAGCTTTAGTCTAGAAGAATACTAGTTATGGCTTAATGTCTTCAGAGATTATATATGTTACTCAGAGGTTTGTGAGGCTTTGGGGGTAATATCTGTTTTCTCCACATATCGTATGTGTCTTATGCAAGCTTATTTGTAGTTTATATGTGTGTTTGCTACTTAGAATCTTAGAAAAACTGCCCATAAACAATGAAAAGTTGTCTATTTTACATAGCTTTGATAACTTTAGTAATTGTGGGGTTTTTGGTTTTGCATTTTAGGAAATAAAATAATGCTAATGAAGCAAGCATTTCCCTGAAGTTTGAGTTTTTAGACTCACTGCCATAATGGGTAAGTCTTCTGTGTAACTTACTTAAATAATAAAAATTTTCTGCAGTTCCTGGGAAAAGTGCTTTGGCTGTTTAACACAGTATAACATCTATACATGAAAGGCAATGTTCAGCAGCTTCACTAGTATTGAAAATATTCCTTTTGGGGTTTTGGGGGGTTTGTTGTTTGTTTGCTTGTTTTGGTTTTTTCCTTCTTTATAATGTAGTACTTTTCTGTCATTACGTGATAACTTACAGGTTCAAGTTTAGGAAATTGAGATTCATGGTATTAGGGTACTGAGCAGCACTTACTGTGCTCTAAGTTATAATGGGTGTTAGAAAGAATTAAACTCAAAGCACAAAATCTACATATAAGAGTTTTATCCTATTGCCTTGTGTCATTTCAGTGCAATGTGCAATCTCTGCAGATGGTTGGACTTGTTCTAGTTGTGTGGCACATTTGTATTACTTTAAATTGTATGTCAGTTTTTCAAGTTGTATGTTTTTAGTGAGTTGACTGTGTTGTTATTGTAATGATTTCTCGGTGCTCTCTCTCCAAAAAAATCGCAGCAAGCCAACCAGCCACACCACAGACATTTTCGTATTGCTTTTGTTTATCTTTTAATGTTTTGCCAATTTTTTCTAACCTTATGCTTAATAATCAAGTTGCTTAATCTAGGAGCACAGCACTCTTCAGATTTTTTTATATTCTCCAGCATTTTGTGTGAGAGAAATGATTGTTGAGTCATATTGGATATTTAGTAACTTCAGATGTTTTGCCACAGTACTTTGGTTTCTTCTGTATGAAATATGTAATCTAGTAACCACTGGAAACTCCAACCAACTGCTAAAGCATTACTTTATTTTTTTGCATTGCTGAGCACTAGAATAGGCCATAACACAGTAAAATAGTTCAGCTATTTTAATTGTGGCAAATTGTGAAGTGTGTTTTAGTGTGAGAAATGAGTAACTGAGCTGCAAGAACACCTTTAGTTCTGCTGTTAAATATTGCTGGTAAAACTTGCTTTTATAGATTTGTCTATCTTAGTAGAATAATGACAGCATGAGTGATTATCAAAGTTTCTAATTTTCAGACCAGCCTTCTGTTCTATAAGGAATCTATTAAATTAGAACACTTAAATCCCATAATTTCCTTATATGATAAATATATTTGGTTATATTTTAGTGGAATGTGAAGGAATTCTCGTTGTTGCTGAACATATGGGATGCTTACTTGCTGCTTTTAATGCTGAACTTTTCCCAGGTCCCTGTTTGAGAAATACCGTTGTTTGTAAATCACAGCCTTTAGCAATGATTTCTTCAACAAGCATATCCATTGTAAAGGAGCATGAAGGCACACAGTCAACACCTCTGGAGATAAATTTTGTTATCCAATATTCTAGATACATGCTGAGTGCAGTACTATTGCTGTGGCAAGGAATTAATATAAAATATTAGGAATAACTTACTCTTAGTGAAGGATGTACAGGCCTTTGAGCTTCTAAGTGCTTTCCTGTCTAAAAAGAATCCTAATTCTAGGGCAAATCTTTTCTCTTATGACATCAGGACATCACAGCTGCAGCACATTCTCAGGATTTAGAACTTTTTTGTTAACTTTAACCCTAAGTTAAGTAGCATTCCCGCCTCTAAACTGTCCCCTGGGTTCAATGCTTCTGATTCTCCTTGTGAATTCTTCCTTTAAGCCCTGAAGTCCTGGAAATGTTCTGTGGTGTTTTATTTTTGGTTTTTTAATTGTTTTTTTTTTTGTTGTTGATGTGGGATTTTTGTTTTGGATTATTATAATGCTCTGTGGGCTATCAGCAGGTGCTCAAGCAGTTGAGGTGTTCATGTGGGAGTTTGTGTATGCCTCTCATGGGCATAATCATACCTGTTCAGGACAGAGGAGAAATAGTTCAAAAGAACTTGCTTTTTATTCTTTATTTTACGGAAAGAAGCAGGAAGTGTGATCTCTGGTAAACATCTCGTCTATGGATATCGTTTGAATTGAAGTAGACAAGGCTTTCTCCTGCATCCCCTTTCTCTTATTAATACAGACTGCAGATGTGTAAAGTTTAATCTTTGTTATGACTTCAGTTTTTTTTAAACCTGTTAGTGAATTTGGGTTACTGATTAAGCTGTATATTTCCTTAAGCACTTCCTTAAGTTAATGATAAATAAAATAAAAATGTTTACAATGTGGCAATGATTATTTTTTAAATTTGGCAATTATGTATTGAAGTGTAGCAGACTCCTAGATTTTAGACTAATGCCTGCATAATTGTGAAATGAGACAGTAATGCCCTTCAGTAGTCACAGTGTAAAAGACTGGTCTTTTTCTCTGAGCAGATGAGCAGCAAGCTTTGAATTCAATCATGCAGGATTTGGCTGTGCTTCATAAGGCCAGTCGTCCGGTATTGCCCCAGCAAGAAACAGGAAAACCAAAGTCATCTTCACCTAAAAAACAGGTAATCTTTAATATCCTCACTAAAGTACTGAACATGGAATGTCCTGCTGTGACTTCTGTAATTATTTTTCTTGCCAGACCAGTGAGTGTACCAGAATGAGCTATTAGTCTCCCACGTGTGCTGCCATTTTCTTTGTTCATATTCTTACATTAGCAGCAAAATGAAATGGTGGCATTTCAGAGCATATCATAGTGTATGCTTAAATAAGTACATTGAAGATTATAGCGGTATTTACGCCATATGTAAAGTGATTTTATATTCGTTGTTACTATTATATTGGAACTATACTATTTAAAAACACTAAGAAATAATTTTATACGTTTAGTAGTTTACCCAATTGTCACTTACATCATACCAAAGAATGTCAGAAATATTCTTAAGCTCTTCCACTGCATCTTTGGCCTCAATTTCTTGTTCACTTGCTGGAAATAAGAGTTCTTTCCAGCTGCATTTTTTTTCTGTAGGTACTGAACACAAGTAGAAAAGTAGTAAATACTTAGTTGATAGGTTTGAACTACTATATGGAGAGATTAGGAGAGGATGTACACTTCTATCTAAATTGAGTTAACTGTGTGTTTATTTGATTTGATCCTTGATTTACAGTTCAATAAACTTCAGGTTTGTTTTTTTTTAAAGGTTATTTTAACCTTTTAAAAATAAAAAAATTCTGATAGTTTACAAAGTTAGAAGAAATGTTTATCACTGTTTCAATTTGTGGATTTTGAAAGTAATAATTTGAAAATCAGTTCTTTTGGAAGATGAGACACTGTTACTTGGATAAACTTTGTGGTTGAATGCATTATTGTTTTTCCTGCAATAGTTGCTGATACGATTTAATTCTTAAAATTATGATTTTGCAAAGCAGTGTTATTTCCATGTAACTGCAAATATATATAGAGACGGTTATTGGGAAATGTATTGCATGACTCCTGGCTTAATTACATGCTTGGGTTTCTATGGTAATGCTTATGAAACAAGATATGTTTCTTAGGCCTGGAAGGCTCAGCTGCAAAGTGTATTTACAAACATGTAAGACATGTATCTGCCTATTCAGGATAGAGGATTCTTTGGTAACCAGTTCCACATTAAATTTGAAGTCATAAATCTGTTACAATATTAACATCTATTTAGAGAAAAGAATATGTTTATTGACAGAAGCGTTTGTTGTACTTCAGAATAAGTTTTTGTATTTTTAACACTTCAAGTTATTTTTAACACCTTTTGTTTTTTAACTCTTTAAGCCTCTATCATGTACCTCAGCAGAAGTAGCTTGTTGAAATGCTTGATATATTGGAAAGGACAGGAAATTAGTATGGAATTTAGTTCTAGTGTAGGAGTAATGAATGGAAGTTCATGGGCTTCATCAAAAGAGGTAATAACAAACTAATAGTGGTTCCTTTATCTCTTCTCTTACAGAATGATGTTAGAGTCAAATTTGAACATCGAGGAGAAAAAAGGTAGGGAAGCAGTCTTGTCTGTTGGTAGAGTTTTGTTGCGCTCCTGTCATAAAGTCTCAGATTAACAATTTCAAGTGTTTCACATCTCTTAATTTTTTTGTTTGAGCTTAAATTTAATTTTTATATGAACACAGTTTTAAGAGAATTAACTGTTTAAAATGTGGGTTCTAAGTATGCATAAACACCTAAATATCATACTGTAACTATGTCCAGTGTAGTATCCATCATTTGGTTACCCTTCAGAAAAATGTTTGTAGCCTTGAGTGATTACTTAAGTCATTAAAATAGACCTCAAGTTTGAATAGACCAGAAAATAAATTATTGCCCTTCACTGTGTGTGTAATAAATGCGTGGTAATTTATTGTTACTGTAATACCCAGAGGAAGAAGCTGGATTGTACTTCAGGGATGCCAGGCTGCCAATTGTAAGAGGAAAATTTATTAGACTCAGATTGTTTTCATTTAATCAGTTAAAATTTGTTTATGTTTTGTTTATGAGAGGTAGGTGATGCACCACTGCTTTAAGTATACAAATACCTGTCTCTGTATAATCTCTTCTCTGGTGGCTGCTCAAAGGCTTTTACAGAATTTGATGTATAATTCCATGCAGAACTGGTTTGTTGACAATGCATTTTGCCTGTCTCTTTCTGAAAGTATCGAATTTCATTCCACCTACAGAGAAATTATTATAGAATAAGATCTTTGAAAATACTTATGGAAAAAGGAAGTAATATCTTGGGCATGCTATTTCTCAAGAAATAGTAAATTCTTTAAGTAAAATCAGCTTCAATAAAACCTGCACTAGTTCTGGGTAGCCCTTAGTGTGATGTGCAGCACTTGAGTGTGTATCCACACTGATTATCGTATGTACCCTTTCTTCACATGGAGTGGTAAAAAAAACAGTGTTCCCTAGATATCAACGTTCTTCATTCAGGTTTTTCCTATCACTTTGCTGAACATCACATTTAAAATTACATCAGTAATGGTTGAGTTCTCTAAGTAATTTGGAGAGAATAAGTCTTTTTGAAGGTTTTGAGAATTGAGGTCTCATCTACCTAACAGTTTCTTGTGAAGTAAGAGGAAGCATGAATTTAAAACAGAGAAATGTTTACTTGCTGCCAGTCTGCACAGACAGTGCATTTTGCAGTTCATCATATTTCACTTTCACAGTGGACTAAGTTAACCAGCTTAATATTAATACAAGTATAAAGTAAGTGTGTGGAAAGATACCTTTCCCAAGTTTTTATGCTCATGGGCCTAGCTCTGTTATGAACTGTCCCAAGTGACTTCAGCCTGCTTGCCCAAGGGTACTGGGCAGCCTAGGCTCATTGCTCAGCATGAGTTATAACACTTCTGTTTGCCTGAGCATGTAGCTCTAATGATGAAGTAAAGAAGTCATGCAGAAAAAAATGTTATGCAATGGCTATCTCACTAGTTTTTAAAAAGGGAAGTAAAAAAGATAAGTGAATCCAGACTTGCTTTCACAGTGGTAAATGTGGCACTTTGTTCCAAGGAGCATGTAGTGTGATGGGTAGAGTTGCAGGCTTACTGCTCAAATTGTTAACTACAGTGAGAATTGGTGTTTGTTGGTTTTTTGGGGGGGTTGGTTTGTTTGGTTTTTTTAGGGTTTTTTTTTAAAGATTTTTTAAAATAATTTTTAATTGGAAGTGGCCTGGTTTCTAGCCTCATTTTAGTGAGAAGAATTGTCCCCCAAACCACTATACTACTAACTGAACTACTTATGAAAGGGATGGGTAGCCTTTGCTAATTTTCCTGCTTCACAGAATTTGAGTGCTCTTTCTTTTTTGAATGTGAATTGAATTTACCATAATAGCTTAGTCAATATTAAAAGCTCTTTTTTTTTTTAATGGTGTTATATCTCAAAAAATAACATCATTTTCTATAGTAAAAGGGCTGTTTTTATAGGCAGTTTGGGCTGATTGGTTTGATGGGACATAGAGTTAAAAGAAAATCTAAGTTGTTGACCTACAACTGCACCATTCTTACAGGAGCACAGTTAGTGATGGACTGGGCAGTTGGAGTGTGTAGTTCATTATGGTAAAGATGGTGACATGCAGTTACCTTCCTCATGTATAATAGTCTTTCAGATTTCAAAAAAATGGGGACCACAGGAGTAATTCCTTTCAGATGCTTATGCATTAGGAGCTTAAGGTACTACATTATCTTAGTTTTCTAAAGTGGAAAAATGTAGAAGTTTCTAAGAATTTCCCTCTGAAATGGAGGCTTGCAAAGCGTTAAGCAAGTAAAATAGTTACAGTGAAATCTATTTCCATATCTGATTATCACTTTCAGATTTTTCAGTGCTTTTCTTTCTTTTTTGAAAGTCACAAAATATGGAGAACAGAGAATGAAGTATAGCCCCTTATGGTCTTTTTAGTGATAAATTTAGTTCTGAGATAGTTCTTAGGTAATGAGTTGCCAGATTTTCATAAGTAATGCACAGAAATTCTTTATAACTTAAATTGTGTTTCAGGATCCTGCAATTACCAAGGCCTGTTAAACTTGAAGATCTTGTAGCTAAAGCTAAAGTTGCTTTTGGACAGACTATGGATTTACATTACAGCAATAATGAGGTAATATTCTGTGTCCTCTAATTTCTTGCCTTGGACATTGATCATTTTAAGGCTGAAATTTGCTCTTGTAAGAAGTGGTAACCAAACTTACCCCTGTGACAAAACCTCAGATTTCTAATGTGTGTATGCGTGTTTTCTCAAACATGTAAGTCTTGTCGGAATTAGGATAGGCAGGAAATGCATTAAATGTTTCATGAGTAGTGTTATATCACAGTGATACCTCTGACTTGTTGAGGAATAGATAAATTGTCTTCTTGATCTGCCACAGTCCTGTTATGTGACCTCGGGAAATTCTTCACCTCTTAGAGCTTTATCATGTTTGTAAATTTGAAATAGCATTTATCCTTTCTTGTAGATAATTTTCTTTAAGGATTAATCTTGTTAGGTAATTGCTAGAATAGCATTTAAATAATGTGTAGATTGGAGAACTAGGCTTAACTGTTGTTCTTCTAAAGTGTCTGGTTCCCAAAGATTTCCTGGTTATAGGGCCAGCGCTGTCAAGCCGCTTATGCCTGATCAATATTACTTCTGGCTTTCCTTTAGAAGTAGGGATGGAATTATTAATAGCAAACATATTTACAGATGCAGGATCCGTTCTTAGGTGTTGCATCTGGCTTTTGCCTTGAGTCAGCAAAGTGCACGAAGGCTTATTCATCTGCTTGGTTAAGCACAATGTAACTGCTCTATCTGCTCTGCATCTTTGCAGAAGAAAATGCCAGTGATTGCTGTTTGTTGGTTACTCACTACATTACCAGGCACCTTCTGTGAAACTGATCCTCAAAATTAAGAATTCCAACAGAAGTTTGGAGGGTAGGAAGGTCAGGTGAAATGGCTCTTCACAATGCTTTAGCCTCAGCTCCTTCAATGGTAGATTTTTAGGCATTTGGATAGGTATTCTGCTTCTTACCTTCTGCACTAGTTGGCAAATCATCCCATCACCTTTTAGAAATGTGATGGTAATAATGTGTCACTGGCATTAAAAGTGTGATTTAACAAATAAGCATACTCTTCATTTTATTGAGATCTTCCTCCTCAATCCCATCTCTTTTTGTATAATGATACTGTGTTTTGACTGGTGTTGTATTTAAGCATCATTGACTGAGGCTGTTTACATATAGAATAGATTTAAAAATCTGTATTCTGTTTTTCCTTTGTTACAAGCAGAAGCTGTAATTCACCTGAAACACTAGCCAGATTTTAATTGCTATAGAATTCAGATCTCAACTGCACATTAGTGGCATAGTTTTCTGTTCTATGTATGCCAAGTTAATTTTAGTTAATTAGATACAAGTAAGATTCTGATGAGGACTAGAGTTGTTGCACATGGATTACATTTTTCCTTAGCAAATACTTTTTTTCAGTGGAGAAATTCTGTTAAAGATGCAACTTTAAACAAGTATATTTGTAATATTTGAGATATAAAAATCTGCTTTATGCTCTATGGAATAGGACTTTTGTTCATCTTACAGACTTGTGTTAATTTAGGCGCAAACCCAATTGTACCCATTTTGCTGAAACTTTTGGTTATTTAAGTTGTGTATATGCAAAATGGTTGTTTCTTGTGAAGACTTGTTCCACTCAGTAGAGGAAGCTGAAGGAAGAGTTAACGTTGAACTCCAGACTTTTTAATACTTACTTAAGGGATCATTTAATAAGGTTTGTTTTCAAGTTATTTGCTATGAAAGGAGAGATTTTGTTTGTTTCTCTGCACTTGAATTCCTCATTTCATTCTTGTGTCCTGTTTAAGATTTTTTTTCCTCTGCCCCTTTTTTTGTAGCTTGTAATTCCATTAACCACACAGGATGACCTGGACAAAGCTGTTGAACTACTTGACCGTAGTGTACATATGAAGAGTCTCAAGATACTGCTTGTAATACATGGAAATACACAGGTATGAGACATGCTAAATGTCTTTTTCCTCAGTTTTCATAATGAAGTATAATTTGTATCTTTTCTTAAAGATGGCATTTTCCCAATTCACTATAATACTGATTGCTTCTTCATTTCACTTGAAGCATCTATTAGCATTTTGTACTGACTCAGTTTTAACTCTTTCCTAGATCCTGCTCCTTCCCGTCTTTTTGTTTGCCTACCCTACAGTGTTAGAAAAGTGAGCCTTAGTAGAATGATAACAGAAAAAGAATACAGAATTGAAGTAATAGTAGTTATTCGAAACTGTTCTTTAAGTCATATGTGGGAAGTTCAATATTTGTTGTAGTGAAGACTAATGGTCTATAAACTAAATGCTGAGGTGTTTTGGTATTATCTGACAAATCATGGCATTAATGTTCATAGGATTTGTATATTGGTGCATATTGAAAATGAATTTTAAAGATACAAATGAGCTACTAAAACAGATGAATTGTGATGTAAATTGGCAAGCTGCTTTTTTGACTGCTTAAAAAATGGAATGTGCTGCACAAAGCCTATGAAGTTTTCAAAGTACTTTTGTTGTCAGGAATGTGAAGTGATAACTGCAGGTTGTAATACTTATGCATTTTCAGTCACCCAGTGTAAATAACGTGGAACCCTTGCCCTCACTGGAAGATTTAGATAATACAGTGTTTGGTGTGACAGACAGAAAAAGGCGACTGTCTGTAATAGGTAAGCTGCGCATTTCAATAGCTTTAATTGTAAAAATGTCTTTTGTCGTATTCTCTTCATGAAAATTTTTCTCTCAATGCTGACTGTCTCTTCTACTCCTCAATGACTACTGTAGAATTTGCATTTGGGGGAGTGGAATTTGAATATTAAGACAAAAGTGTGTTAAATATATATAATACAGAAAATTATCCAAAAATGCACACAAGTAAATAAGTGTATGTAGAGTTATTTCACGGTAACCTAAAAAAAATGGAGGTTAGTATTCCCCTTTATTTTCTGATACTGGAATGAGCTACTAAAAAATCTGCTTATATGGCAATGTGTTTCCTTGCTCAGTTTAGGGCACCCATACTTTTTTTACTGTGTGAGCCTGTAAGATACTGATTTTGGGATTGATACAACTTTTTTGCTTATTCATGTTTTAAATTTGGGTGATGTTAACTTCCAAATTTAATTATGAAACTAGAGAACTTAATGAATATTTTTCCAGACAATTTTATTAAATTATTATGCATTTATTATGAATATATATATTTATGTTCTTACTGACTTAATATTGAACAAAGAAAAATTGAAATTCTCAAGAGTTGGAAAGGATTAGTTGACCTGGGTAGAAGAGTTTGGATTTTGAATTTTGTTCAAAAGAGGGAATTTACCCAGCTAAATGTGTGAGCAAATTATATTTCTGTTCCTGTGTAATGAAAATTCTTTTTAATGTCATTGAGGCAACTCTGCCTCAAATTTTTCATAATTTCTGGATTGCAGATTTTAATTGCCGTGCTTAAGTCTTGTATTGCGCAGGCATTTGGGGGATTCCTAAAGCAGGAAGTGATCCAGACAGGCTCAATGCCTGTGAAGAATTTGAATAAAGCCCTTGAATTCTGGGTTAGTGGAGAGACTCTTGACTGGCCCCTTTTCTTTCAAAAGGTTCTAATACTCGTGATAGGAGTTCACCTCCCCCAGGATACATTCCAGATGAGCTGCATCAGGTGGCTCGAAATGGGTCCTTCACCAGTATCAACAGTGAGGGCGAATTCATTCCGGAAAGTATGGATCAGGTACGTCTGTGATTATCGAAATCAAAGTTTTTGTGAAGTTTATTTATGAAATACTGCTGTTCAAGAATGATATGGAATTATTAGAAAGAGCACCAAAAAATTGATTATAACTCTATAACACTTGATTGATGACATAAAGTTGAAGTAATTGTGCTGTTTAGTCTTGCAGATCCTGGTTGGATTTTTTCCNTGCCATGATAGTTGAGCAAGATAGTGATAGATACAAATAACAGTAGAGATGTCTACTTTAGAAAGCATAAGCCCTTTTATTTTACTGAGAATGATATGTAAGCAAGACCAGCTTTACAACTTTTCGAGGTAATTGAAAGGAGATTTTAAGGAAGACTTTGGATCTGCCAGAATTATTTGGACACAGTTGATACTTGAGAGTTGAACTCAAGGATCCTTGTAGGTTCTTTCCAACTCAGAATATTCTGTGATTCTGTGTGGTAGGTACTGTGTTGGGGTCGAGGCAAGGAGATGGTGGTACGCCTGACATAAATAAGCTCTGAAAGACTTCCCAAGTTCACTTTTCTGGTGTGTAAAGATCAAAAATATATGTTATTTTTTTCTTCTTACTCACCTGTATTAGTGTAGGATATCAGCACACTTAGCAAAAATAAAAATCCTGCTCTCTGAATATAAACATTACCCTTCACAACAGCAGGAAAGGAAGCAGGAATGTAACTGCTCACAGGATTGGCAGTGGAGAAAGAGATGTTTCAAGGAGGAAGGAAAATAATGCTGCATACACAAATCAGTTCAAATTGTTGACATTGGCAGTGTATTTACAAATGGCAAGAGGCAACGGTTTTTATGAGCTGACTAAATGAGAGACAGATGATAAAATAAAGGCAAAGGGATAGTGCAGTTTGTTGCACAATCTTAATGACTGAGCTGAGAATAGAGACTGAATCTCCCACTTTCCTTCCCAGGGCTATTCATTATCATGGCCATTTGGTCAAATCCAGCCCAGGTCTGGATTCACTCCAGTGAAATAGTTACTTTTGGCCTGGGCAGAGTAATTTCTGGTCACTGACTGGTCAGACAGACAGATGATCCCTGAGGCCTGGGATGTCCAGTCACCCCTAAGCATTCCAGAAATACCTGTCATGTATGCATTGCTGTGTGAGCTGTCAGCAGGCTTAAATTAATGAATTTTACTTTCATGGGAAGCCAGGTTAGTTCAACCTAAGCAATGTTAATGGCCCATTTGGGGTGGTGGGCTCACAAACTCTGTTTGTTTCCCCCCTCCACCCACATTGACACATCACCTTGGCAAGTATTGGCCATGATGCCTTTATCTGTCACAGCTTGCCCAACAAAGACAAGAAGGGAATTCGGGAGTGGAGGGTTTTGCTCTGCTCTGCTGTTGATCTGCCTGAGCACAGCTATTTGCACTCTGAAAGCAGACCCCACGCTTTCTGTAAGGGATGTGGGCTTGGATAAAACCTATGGGGCTGCCAGTTGGGCCACAGTGCATTGGCTTAGAGAGGTAATCAATATGGTTCAGCAGGAGACAAGAGGAATAAAAATGCTGAACCTTTGGTAAATGTTGTCCTCCTCAGTACAGAGTTCATGTAAGTGTTTGAGTTTGCAGAGTGCAAACTCACTTTCTGGACACTGTTTCTTTAATAAGTCCTTGATGGGCATATGGCAAAGCATGTGCCCAGGGCTTTTAAGACGCAACACATACCATTAAAATTGGAGGGGTAAGTGCTTAATTTACAGCAAAATAATGGTGTCCAATTCATAGAAAATAACAGGTGTTATGCAATATACCAAAACAAGCTTCATTTTAGGAAAGAGCTCATTTTAAGGCAATAGATGAGCTTTCCATTATGTTTCTACCAGTTCTTACATGATTTGGATTTGTTTCTTTTTAGCTGTTTTATAGCAAAACCTTTAACTATTTAGGAAAAAAAAAACCCTTGAACTTGTTGATCTTCCTCTGTTTGTTATTTATTAGATGCTGGATCCATTGTCTTTGAGCAGTCCTGAAAACTCTGGCTCAGGAAGCTGTCCCTCGCTTGACAGCCCGTTAGATGGGTAAAATTATTTACATTCATTAATTAGTAATTTATCTTTATTAGATTGCATAATGTCTCAGTTGTAAAATACAACTCCTCTTGAGTGACAGTACTTTCAGAAATTCCTTTGTAAGTTCTGGAATGTTTATAAAAGCTTATTGAAACTTAATTGCTTACTAATACATGGAAAATACTGTAGCATTTTTTTTTAATAATTTGTATTTAAAACAGAAAAATTTTGATTTAAGGTTCTACAAAAATGTACTGGAGGTTTTTACTAAGTGTTACTAGGTTTTTCATATGTATGGTGTATATTCCCTGGCAGTGAGCTGCTCCGTTAAGTTTACAGTTCTTAGGCCCTGCCATATGAAGGCTTTCCTTTGCTAAAGCAGGGCATACCCAATTCAAGAAGCAGGGGAGAATCGTTTACAGGCTTCAATAGGCAATCCCATCCTTTCCTTTGCAAGTATTGTCTGTTCTTCTCCCCTTGTTCCTGTTGCAAACTTTCAGCTTACTTTTCTTTGTTAAAGCCCAGCAGTCAGCAGGAGGCAATGTGTGCTGTGGGGGGGTCTTTTTGGATTGACCTGTGAGGAGACTCCTGTGTTTTGAGGGAGTCACTGTCCACCAGCCAAGTCAAGTAGAACATATTCTTGTTTGGTTTTTGGTGGGCAGGCAAATAACCTTGGGTTTAATGTGCAGATTTGCTCTTCATTTATTTCAAACTGCAAAACAAATAAAACTGCTAATTAAATATTTTATTAATTGGTAGAAATATGAAGAGTTGGAGGTCACTGCCTGTGGCAATTATTCAGAGCTGTATTATTCAGTAGTACGATTTCATTTGAGAATGTGGTTTGAGAACAACACAAATAGATTTGGTCTAGCAAATACAGTTTTGAGTTTAATAAGTCTGCATTTCACAAGCAAGAAGACAATATATGTGAAAAGTATTTTGTGGTTTTAGTGTTATTATACATACACAGTGTTTAATGTAGTTCCATGGAAAAGAAATTTTCCCTAATTGCCAGGTTTAGGGTTTATGTGGGGTAGGAGTGAGTGGAAGGAAGGGGAAGCAAAGCAAACTTAATGCAACTCATATTTCTTCATCAAAGCTTCTTTAGGTTGTTTTTATTTACTTAATTTGTCACCTCTACTTAGTTTGTTTTCCTTTTCTTTTTTTTTTTTCCCATTTAAATATCTCCTACAAAGATGTAGGTTTTGTGTCTCCATTTAGCTTCTGTTATCCGTTAGAGAAATTCTTACCAGAAAAAGGAGGACACTGTTTTGGTATGTTTATGGAAATAAACAGTTATCGATTGCTCTGACTGGCAATCCCATCCATTCCTTTTGGTGGCTGGGAGTTACATACCAACTGTAGGTAAGAAACAATGTGATCATGTAAGAACCAAAAAATTCTTCATAATTCTATAACTCAATAAAATCACTCTCTTAATCCTATGACTTTTATGGAGAGAAGAGGAAATGTTTTTCCTCATTAAAAAGTTCTAATTTTCTTTGGTTAAATTTCCTCAACAGTTTTTGTAGTCTGTATAACTGATTTTGCCAGTCTGTAAACCTTTGTGTTTAGCCATAAAGGTGTTAAAGATAAGTGTTCCTTTGTGGCTGTACTTGTGATAATTTATGTTTTTACTAATATCATTGCTCATTAACAGAGTCTGTTGCTTTCTTACCTACATTAAGCTCAATAAGCAAGCTTTTCCATTGTTACTGATCCTCGGTTGTTACAGTTACCTACTAGAATTGAGTTTCAGAATTGAGTTCCACGTTTGTAAACAGGTGCAACAACATGTATAGCAGTGGCTTTTCATCAGTAGGAAAGAAGACAGTAAGCTTGAGTCTAGATTAACAGTAATTTTTAGATTCTGTGAATTTTTACACTTCTAGGGACAACTATCCCAAGTCTCGGATGCCAAGAGCACAGAGCTATCCAGATAATCATCAGGAATTCTCAGGTAAGCAAAAATTACTTGAGACACACCAGCTTTACAGAACTGCTCCTCTTGCAAATAATGGGACTTAGAAGGGATGTTCACATTGGAGAAGTATTGTATTACACAAACAATATGGTAGCAGAAAGTCAAGCAACACCAAATGCATACAGTGAAAGATACCATGGAAATACAAGGAAATCACATTTCCTCAAAATTATTGTGTGTGACACCATTCCTAGTTGGTATAGTATGACTATCTGTCTCTGTATAAAGAACAAATGATGCAGTGCATAGGGGCATGCAACATTTAGTTAAATTGGACTGTAATATCGATCTCTAAGTTGGTGTATAATTGTGGTTAATTATTTAATTTGGAGGTAGTGTGGTTTAACTCATAGGCAGCTAAGCCCCACACAACTGCTTGCTCACTCCCCCGTGTGAGACTGGGGACAGGATGAAAAAAAAAGAAAACTCATGAGTTAAAATAAAGGCAGTTTAATACTACAGCAAAAGCTGCATACACAAGCATGAATTAATTCACCACTTCCCATCAGCAGACAGGCAGGCGTTCAGCTGTTTCCAGGAAAGCAGGGCTTCATCACTCCCAGTGGTTACCTGGGAGGACAAGTGCCATCACTATGAATGTCCTCCCTTCCTCTGTCTTTCTCCCAGCTTTTGTGGCAGAGCAAAACCTTAGATAGTGTAGTATATCCCTTGAGTCAGTTGGGGCCAGCTGTCCCAAGTCTGTTCCTTCCCAGCTTCTTGTGCCTCCCAGCCTACTCTACCAGGTGGCAGGGCAGTGTGTGAAGCACAAAAGCTTCTTGATTCTGTGTAACGTGCTTCAGCAATAACTAAAATATGTTATCAACAGCATTTTGGCCACAGATCCAAAATGTATCACCGTAGGATCGCTATGAAGAAACTTTTAATTTCATCCCAGCCAAAACCAGTACATAGAGCCTTTCTTTTCTTCTGTGTGAAATAAGAATCACTTTGAAGTGCTCATGACTTCTGTAATTGAAAGCACTGCAAAGTTCAAAGATGGAAAGCTGTATGCTGTGCATAAAAATTAATCATCACCACTAATGTTTTTTTTCACACAGTACTCTGGCTTGAATCCAAGTAGTTTTGTGGGGTTCAGGCTGCAAAGTGCAGTGGGTAACCTTGAAAGTATTCTGAAATGTCTTCTCACAGTCAGATCTCACAACAACATTTTGCTGTTGAACAGTAATTAGTTTCCAGTAAATCAAAAAGGTTTTGTGTTTCTTCAGTCTATTACATATTTTGAGGCTTCTTTTTTTATTTTGATTTTGAAGCTTTATCCAATAAATGTGTGGTGGTAAGTCTTTTTAGAATTCTAGAGTGTTTAACAGATTGCACCAATTTAAATAAAACTAGAACTGTGTGTAAGAAGTATTTAGGTGGCAGAGATAAGTGCCAAAAGAGTTGGAAATGTCAGAAATTAATTTGCCTTTTGTATAGTCCTAATATAGTTTATTTGTGTACATTGCAGTTTTGTTACTTTTCTAGTAAGATCACCTTGCAATATTTTTATGAGGATTTGTTGGGCTTTTTTCCCATGGCATATTTTGATATGTTAACTGTGGGATAGAGAGTAATCGTTAATTCCATATTCAATATTTATCCTCATCATTTGATGTGTAACAGTAGCAGAAAAAATGTCCATCTGGCCTAGTCTTTCTTCCTGCCACAATTAGTACTGGTCTTCTAGAGAGGGGTGTGTAGTGTCTCTCTCTGTAAATGCAAGATGTTCTTCTGTGATCTGCTATTTTTTTTTTTCCTTCCACAATTTTTTCTTGTCCCTATTTCAACTTGTATAATCTTTCCCAGCATCAGGTGTAGGTTGCAACAGAAAGTTGCAGTTTATTGTGTTTTATGAAGAAGTATGTACTTTGTGACTTTTTTTAAGACTTGTTTCTTGTTGGTTTTTTTTCTGTTATGTTCTTTTCCAGTGGATTTTCTTTGTTTGGTTTTTTGTATGACCCTCTTTGCTCTCTTTGAGCTGTTGCTTTTCTAGTATAGAGAGGTCTCCATTCCTTATGGAGAAGCAATTCTGTATCTTCAATCATCTCTGTACTTCTCAATATTTTCCAGTTTTACTGAATTCCTTGAAACAGAGTAGATCAAAACTTTGTTCAGTGTATCTTACAGCATTTCAATTTCTTCTCAGCAAATACAAAGAGTTCATCTGCTACTTTTCTGGAAGTCTCTGTCACAAACCTTTACAGAAGCCTACACTGAATTTCATCTGCAACTTTACTACCCAGTCACGTAGACTCTTAAAGGCCTTTTCTAATTATTCTGTTGGTTTTATTTCTCAAAGTGATTTTTTTTCACCTCAGTGTTCCTTGTCTGTAACAGAGAATTCATGGATAATTAAACTGTATGAGTTTTAGCCCAGATTCCTGTGGACTGTTGACTGTTTGCTCCCTCCTTATGTACTTATCTTCTAAGCAATTATTTATGCATGAGAGACTTTCTCCCTTATCTTATACTTTTCCCCCTCAATAACTTTTAAAAGGATCTATTGAACATGTTTTAGTAATTCAAGCTGTGTTGACTCATCCACCAGTTTTTCATATTTATAGAACTTTAAATTATATTCTTTGGAATAGTTTCTCCTCTAGAAAGTAGTTTTAAAACTGGAGTAATCAGACATACTACCGTCCTCCAACATTCTTTTAATCAATAGATTACAAACCACTTGAGCTGTTGAATTTTTCATTCTTTGGGACTTTTTACTGAAGTCCTTTTAGTTCTTGTGAGCTGTGTGATTTTATTCTCTTTTTGCTCTGATGCTTCAACCCTTCATATCCTCTGATATGTTCACCTCTTTCAAGTTTGTATTACCAAAGTGATTAATTTAACATGCTTTTTGTCGCATTTTAAATTTTGAATTGAATCCTTTTATTTTCTAGTAGAGTATGATATCCCAATATTTGAGAAGTTTGGAAAGGGGGGGACTTATCCCAGAAGATATCATATTTCATATCATCAACAAGAATACAATGATGGTAAGTATGAACTACAACGGTTTTATTAATCCTTTTTTCTCATCTGAAAATGTAAATAAAGATGTAAGATGAAGTTAAATTAAAATTTTTAAGAAATTGAAAGCTTAAATTCTTTCCCCAGACTCACTTGCTAAGCTTCTAATGATTGATAGAACCTCTGAGAAGTTTTATCTCTGGCAAAGTTAAGGATTACAGAATTGCTGACTCATATCCACAACTGTGGAAATGTTTGTTATCTTTGGTCACACACAAGTCATGCAGTATAAATTTTTGATCTTTGTGACCCTTTTCTAGCTAAAGTAGTTATGTCAGTTTGTGTTGTCTTTTTTTGCTTTAAGAAATCCCAAGTATAGTCCAGTGAACAGTTTCTTAGACCAAAAGAGTAAATAAAATTTAAGATCAGTGATGTAAACTGAAAATTAGCTGGTGAAATAAATTGTTGGAATGCGAGGCAGCACCTGCTAATGTGTGCACAAAAGTGGTTTGGGCAGTAATACCACTGATATAAATTTAACATACGTTAAATTTCTAAAGGATGTAGAAAGGAGCAGTGGAAGTATTTTCATACTTCAGGGTGTGTCAAGCACTAGTTGAGAAGTGTTAAGAAGAAGTGTCTCCCCAAGACCACATGACTTCCCTTGCAGTGTGGAATGAAAACAGCAATAAATGAAATTATGTTGCAGTAGTTACAGAAAGAGGCAAAGATCTGTCACACTGACTTCCAAGTAAATTCTAAATTGACTTCAACAGAAGACACATACTGTCTTCATGTTCCCAACTTCTAAGATAGCTTAACTTTCTCTGTCTCCCAAAACATTTTTCCTGCCAATGAAAATAATAACTAGTTATTCTGTTTTAATACAGTGAAAAATTGGTAATTGCCCATAGATATCACTACATTGCACACATACCTGTTTTCTTGCCTTAGTTTTCTTCTCCTGCCCGAGCTGAGGCTTTTCTCACGTTCTGCTTATATCCTGTGTTATACATAAAGTATAACTTGGTATGTAGCAGTGACATTAATATATTCAGAATGACCCTACTTTCTGGTCACCATTCTGACTGCTCTTCAGTCTTTGGTTGTATTTCCTCTATCATTTCCTTCATGACTTCAGGCCAACCAATTACTTTACACTTTGTAGTTTTTGCATTAGATTTCTCTTCAAGTGTGTGTATTGTACTTCCTTACTGAATTTCATCTTGTGGTTTTTGAATCATCTCTAACTTCCAATACCACTGTGAATTTTTTATTTTTTATCTTTAAATGGACTTTCAGCCACACATGATGTCATCTGCAATATTTCAGTGTGTTAAGTTCCAACACATGTACATTATGAATTAAAATAGTGTATGGAAGTGGACTGAAGATAAACTCCTGGAGATATCCACTTAAATTATCTTCCCCTTTGATGAGAAATCACTGATAACTGCTCTGAATCTGTCTTGAGTATAATATGCATAGTAAGCTGGTCTGCAACACTTCATGAGTTGGCTTGTGAGAATGTCCCATTGAAATGGGAAAATTGGATTAGCTACATGAAACAAAACAATTATGACTGGTTTATCATGTTTTTATCTTTTCAATGGTGAATAAAACTGCTTAATAACTTGTTTGCATATCTTTCTTGGAATTTCAGTTGTCCAGGCTAGTACGTAAGTCTGCCTATACTATTTCAAAGATATTTTATGTGCTTTCTTTAGTCCTCTGGGAACTCCTCCTCCAGTGTAGTACCTAATGAATCAGAGACTCCTTCAGTTATTGCTGAGTTCTGTAGGATGAAACTTAATCAAGAGATGCTATCCTAAAAATAGTTGTGTTATCTAAATAGATTAACATAAATTGTGTTAGTCATCTGGTTGTAATTAACATGTTGAAGATCAGTGCTCTGTTTTTTTATTCTGATGCTGTAGCCATCTCCAAATTTTGCATTGCTTGTGTTTTCATTTCTAAAATACTTTTTGCGGTCTTCCTGTTGATTCCATGGATCAGTCTTTCCCTACATTCAATTATTTCTAGTTTACAGAAGAAAGAGGCTGGCTTGGGCACTACAGGATTGTAAACGTGCATTTTGTGCTCCTAAATATCAGAAATCTGGTATTTGTATATTAATGCAGCAATAAAAGCGGAGGCAGGGTGTTTTCTTTTCTCCTCTTACAGGTCTTCAGGTTTTTCAAGGATGTTGATTCTATTTCAGAGCAGTTCCAGAATCTGGTCCCAGTTTTCATCTCTTAAAACACAAGGTTTTGATTCTGTCTAGTCCTTATATACATCTGTGGTGAATGTTTGTTTCCTCTGGGTGGAAAGTTAAACCAGTAAACTTCATGATGATTGTGTCCTATCCTCCGCCATGACAGATTCGAACGAGATGATGTAGAATTCATAAATATTTACATGCACACATTGCATTGCAGTATCTTTTGTACTGTAACGTTTATGTTCTATGTATATCATTGAAGGTCGTAAAACTTTTCCAAGAGCCAGGAGGACTCAGGGGAACAGCTTCCGCTCACCAGTTAGTTTCAGTCCCACTGATCACTCTCTGAGCACCAGCAGTGGGAGCAGCGTCTTTACGCCGGAATACGAAGATAACCGGATGCGGAGGAGGGGCAGTGACATAGACAATCCCACCTTGTCAGTCATGGACATCAGCCCGCCCAGCCGTTGTAAGTTCTGCCGTTTTGTGAGCCCCGCTGGAAAACTCGTACTTCTCAAGTGTATCATGTCAAAGCCTAGCGTGTCACCCAAACAGCATGCCATTAAATAACGTGGTTTTATCTCTGTTTGATAGACGAAGGTCAAGACTATGCTCATCAGTATTTTCATTGCTTACCTTGCCAGCCCTCGTGTAGACTACCAATTGTAATTTACATCTCTGATAACAAAACATTGTAAAAGTGATTTCTTGGACTCTTTAGGACCTGAGAAGGGTTTTGTATGTTGTAGTTACTATTTATATTTGCAAATGTTGGTCATATTTTCAGTTTAACTGTACATTTTTAGTGGTACTGCTTCGTACTTGTGGTAGAATTTCAGGAGCAAATATACTTTGTGATGACTTCAGTAGCTCATACCTTGTAATTATGCCTCTATATTTTTTTTAGGAAAGTTGTTTGTTTAACGTGCTTTTTCTGTTTTTCAGATTAGCTATTGCTAGTTGTTTTAAATATGTCTGGTTCTACCACAACTCATTTTGTGAATAAATTTAAGTAGCTCGTGTTTTCCATCTTACAGGGAGTTTTACTGATCTTTGTAATTTATATGATGATGTTTAGGACGCACAGTTTTTTGTTGAAAAAGTAGTCTTTTAAAAAATTATTTTCTGTGTATTCCAGTTTTTCTCGATCAGCTGAATAACAAGCTCATTTGAAAACCAAAACATACTTATATTTTCAGCACCACGAGCTCCAACTAACTGGAGACTTGGTAAACTGCTGGGTCAAGGTGCATTTGGCAGAGTATATCTGTGTTACGATGCTGATACTGGAAGAGAACTGGCTGTTAAACAAGTTCAGTTTGATCCCGATAGTCCGGAAACCAGCAAGGTAAGTGATACCAAAGAGAGACCTTGGAAAGGCTTCTGCCGAAGTGGTGTGTTGTGTTCTAGACCAGGCTCACATTCCTTTCCTTGAACAGGATGAATGTGTTTTGAACGTGTTTTAAACCAGGTGTTGTTAGGAAACCTTGTCCTTGTTAGGAATTCTGCTTTGTTAGTACCATAGATAATTAGTCTGCTTACCTGATTTTAGTATTACATCACATTTTTAAATTTTCAGACAGATCCTTATGCTGTGAAGATGCATAATTTGATTTGATGAAGTCTTGGTCTCTAAAATTAAACAATCTATTATGAAGTGTGCTCTGAAATAGATAATTACTTATACTAACAGGAATTGGAATAAGTTACATTTATAAGCATAAAAAGCTGTACTAATATAAGTGTTCCTGAAAACAAATTGGTTTTGGCTATGAAGACAGTTTTTTCATCTTTTTTGGGGGTATTTCTCTGTCGGGGGTGGGGGATGGGGGTGCTGTTTGTTTTGTTTCTTTCAAACTTTGTTCATCAAGACTAGCTGCTGTTACACACTGTGTTTCTCCCTAAAGAGCTCAAGTTTCCCTGTTAGTTTATTCTCTCTAAAATTAAACTTGTCCACCTTTAAATTCTGGATGCTGAAGAAGATAAACAATTTACATATAGCACCAATCCACTATTTCTTCTTTTCCCAAACCATACTTGCTGCTTTTTACAGGATGGGAAGGGAATTATTACTTTCCTTACATTATGACTGTGTTCTGCACTGTGGAGAGCAAGGCCAGGGAAACAATGGGTGTAAGCATGATTGCAGAATTGAGTGGCTGCCAATTATAGTTGCTGCTGTTAGTGGTTTAGGATCAAAGAAAAAGTCAAGAATCATTTGTGTTGTAGATTCCTAGTGTAGTTGTTATTGCTACTTCTGTAAAATGTGTAACAGAAGAACTAATTATGTTTTGGAAATGTTAAAATATTGGTAGTATCTCTTCTGAAGCAACGATTTTGTGAGCTCATTTATCATAGCATTTTGTAGTACTGTTTGTCTCTGTGTGTAAAAAAATCTATTTTCTTTCTAGGCTCAGAAGTGTGAGGGTATCCGTTATAGGCTATGACAGATAAAAATTCAGGTTTTGATGGAAAACTTCAAGGTGAAATTTGGAATCTAGTCAATTTTGAATTCATGGGTTAGCATTTTCCCAGCATTTAATTGTGCAGTCCATTTCAAAATAATCTTACTTCCTGTTTGCAAAATTTGTAGTATTTTGGATGGCTCCAGAGAAAGCACCAGCTGTTAGTGTTTTCTTTTGTTGTATTTCATTATTACAATATCAAGTGATATTCAAAGGCATTTTTAAAGTATAGTCTATAATCCTGGAAAAGTTAAGAATCAGTGCTAATTATTCCACCACAAGGATTAAAATGTGGGGGGGTTTCCATGTTTTGTGTGTTGTGTTTTTACCCAACTGGAGACTTAGGACATGTTGCATAATGATCACTGACCTCATGCACATATTGATATCTGCTGTGCTCTGAAACAAACATAACTTCAAGAGAAGAGAAAAAATGAAAAACCAGCAAAATAATCCCAAAGATAATGTACAGAAAATACATAATTTTGGTTGTTTTTAATTACTTCCATTTAACATTGATCTTTTCTTGTTATAAAATGCAGAAACTTTACATTAGCTATAGGACTATTCTGACTGACTTAGTTTGCCTAACACTTCAATATGTACACGCTGCTCTGCTTGAAAAAATTCAAATCCAAAATCTTAGTTTTGCTACATCAAACATGTAACATGTAAAACATGTAAATCTGTCCTGTTTTGTCGTTTCAGGAAGTAAATGCACTTGAGTGTGAGATTCAGTTGCTGAAAAATCTGCTGCATGAAAGAATTGTTCAGTATTATGGCTTTTTGAGAGATCCACCTGAAAGGACCCTCTCAATATTCATGGAGTACATGCCTGGGGTAAGCAAGGGAGCTCCTCCACTTCAGCCATTGATTGTGTGCGGTGTGACAAGCACCCGAGCATTCAGCTTTGCATAAGTGCACACGGATATTTAAAACTGTCCAAGTCAAAGACACCAAAGATGGGTCCTGACAAGTGCTTGCAGCCTCCTGTCTTCTCCATTGCTTGTTTGGGCTTTCAGAATTACAGTGGTTCATACAAAAGCACTTTGTGTTTCATTTTGGCATAAGTGGTGCCTGGCAATGTCTTTGCAATGACAATATTATCATTAGCAAACTCCTAAATCTCCCTGAATTTTGTTTTGTTTTGCCACATTTCAAGTATTTCTGGAAAACAAAAAGTAGCTGCGATGGGGTGGGAATAAGTGCATGCAGAAAATAATCTCAGTGTTTGCTTCTTTTGTGGCACCTAGTACATGCTGAACTGCTATTCTGCTTTGTTAGGAAATTATAAGGTCACAAAACCGTAGATTTTCATTTTCTCAGCAAGTGGGGTCAGCAGAGCTAAATAAAATGTGCTCCTATAAAAACAGAGGCTCTGTATTTCTGAGTAGTTACAGCAGTCTACTTACTGTGAGACTCCACAGGGGAAAAGCAGTGTCTGGGCATTGTTTACTTGGTGGTGGTGGGATTTTTGTTTGCTTCTTCACTTTTTTGAGTTCTGGCTTTTGATTTGTGGGACTTCTGGAATTTTTTGGAGATTTGGAGGGCAGTGTGACAGAAGGAAACTTGTAGCTCCATGTGACAAAAACAGGTTATACAAAAATAGTTGCAAAAAACCCAAGAAGTTTTAATTTAATCTTACTTTAAGACTTGCTTGCCTCTTATTTTTTTACCTAAAGCATCACCCTATAGCACATGGTGTTTTTTTCTTGACAGTGCTTTATTCTGAGTATAAGCTAACACAAAGGGCATGTGTTATGTCCATCCTGAGTATCACCACTTGCCCATCAAAATGTTTGAGGGTGCTGTTGTCTTACTGTACATTGGACTGGAACTATTCAGCTGCTTGTTAGTTTTAAGGTTAAATCAAGAAAATTGCAGTTTTAAATGTCTCCATTTCAGGCATAAATTTACTTGAATTTCAGTTGAATTCTAAAAGTGTTATGCTTTATACTTCTGTGCCATAGGGTTCCATCAAAGACCAATTGAAATCATATGGAGCACTCACAGAGAATGTGACTCGTAAATACACGCGGCAGATTTTGGAAGGAGTTCACTATTTGCACAGTAACATGATTGTCCATCGAGATATTAAAGGTAATGATAGTTCTGTGCACAGTTTAATGCTCTTTATTACTGATCCTTTTCTAGTCTTATGTGAAGCACTGAAATGCAGTTAAGTTTGAAATACCAAAATACTGACTTAAAATCAATGTGATTGCTTTCCATCTTTTAGTCTTGTCACTACTGTAACATGGGGAGGGAAAAATAAGCGACTTTGGGATGTTCTAGCAGAATTCTGGCAATGTTTCTTTAGTCTTCATCTGCAAAACAATCAGGATAAATTCCTTTGATTTTATTTTACTATTAGTGGTTTAAATACATTGGAGGATGGTGTAATTAGAAATAGAAGGTGTGGAGAAAAGCATTATGACTCAAAAGTTTCAATTTACAGAGTTTTGTTTCATCAATTATATAGAAATTACCCAGCACTTCACTGTACAAGAAGTTACCAGCAGAGGTGACTTGCCTGATCAGACTTCATTTTACTGCTAGGAAGCCTGATGAAACATTTACTTTTTGCAGATGGGTTCAGATGACTTGCAAGTGTTGCATAAGCAAGGTGTGAACATGTAGGAAGATGGTGATGTACAGAATAAGTGTGTTGAACACAATGCTGTTGTATTCCCTAATATTTTTACCATTGTTGCTTTGTATCAACAATGTTTTTTTCCAAAGCAGGTTGAAATATCACAGTCAATTTGTGCATCTTGTACAGATAACTGTTTTGAATAAATCTGTAACACAGTTTGAGGTTTCGCTTTAAAATAGTATGGAGACATTTTCAGTTGTATGGAAACTCCTTTCCCATTTATTTTAATTTCCCATGTATGGCCCATTCTTTTTTTTGTCAGGAGGGCTTTACAAAAAGGGCTGCCCCTTCCTGAAGAAGACCTAGGATGCAAACTGGTGTGTTCATTATTTTTTGAACTCCAGAGTAGAGTAGTAGGAATGAGCAAAGAAAGTAAATTCTCTGGCTATAAATATGAGGTTGATGTTGAATTGCATCCCTAAATCCAGAGTTCTGTTACTGTTTCCCACACCAAAACCTTGAGTCTTTCATGAAGGTAATGCTGTGTTCTGTTCCTTCCAGGAGCAAATATTCTGCGGGATTCAGCAGGCAATGTGAAGCTTGGTGACTTCGGTGCCAGCAAACGACTGCAGACTATCTGTCTGTCTGGTACAGGAATGAAGTCTGTCACAGGAACTCCCTACTGGATGAGTCCCGAAGTTATTAGTGGAGAAGGGTATGGCAGAAAAGCAGATATCTGGTATGTTCAAAAAGCTCTTCTCTACTGAAAAGTATCATTTCATTTTCAACAGAGAGTTAGGTGTTTGTTATCTGAAGCTGAAGTTTTTCATCCTGGGATATAAGCTGAAGAAAATGGCAGATGTGAACAGTGACAGTCATACTTGGAGAGTCTTAACATTGAAATTTAATTTTTCATGTGGCAATTTCTCAACCCATCAGTTTAGAGATCAGAAGAGAATCCTTTTAACTGACTTTGCATGAAGTTAGGATTACCAAACTTTGTTAAAAACTAACAGGATTTAGGATTACTAAACTTTATTTGTTAGTTCTGGAGAGGTACTGGCTGAAAGCAATGCATGAAGCTTTGAAACTTTAGTTCAGTCAGTAGCTTGTAATGAAACTTCAACACTGAAATACCTTCGATGCAAGGCAGAAAAGAAAATGCTACTCCTCTAAATATCAAACACTTAAGAGTAAAAGGGAATGTTAAAGGGATGTAAAAGGAAATATCAAAAAATAATTTGGTTTAACTTGTTTTTAAATACTTAAGAGCTAAGAGGGCAGGGTAATTTTCAAAAATGAAAGTTAATGAAACATTGTATAATATGCCACCATCTAACATGGCTCTAGCCCATTGGACTGATGACTTTGGCAATGAGGCCCCTTGCACTGCAGCTGATCCATTAATATGCAGTAATGGGCAAGTAGCTGCAGATAGGCCAGAGCAGTAACACTGGGTGTTTAAAAAAGAACTACATTATATCCAACCAATAGCAATACTTTTAATCTCAGGGAAATTAATTTAGGCTACTTCAGATTACTTAGTAATTACTCTGATATACATGAATCAACTTCAGAGTATTAAGCAGCTGACTTGTTCATATTTGAGGTATTGGTACCAAAGTTATTGAGTGGTTTTTGGTGGAAACTTAAAAAAATACTCAAGTTGGACTGCTGTCAGTCAGTAACTCCTTATTCTGTAAAGCAGTGTACCTCTGTTTAACAACAAACCTCCTTACAAGCATCTTGAAAAGCACACAAACATTCTAAGAACTGGGAAAATATTCCAGCCTATCCATTTTGCAGTATAATTCAGTTGTTATTGGAAGATGCTGATCTTTCAGAACTTCTGGAACAAAGTTTCTCTGGCCATATGTATGCCCTTCTGCCTTCCTAAATTCTTTAAAGATGAGTGTTGTATACAAAGATTGTTCAGGAACGTAAAATTTTGTTTGTCAATCTAAGTATAGTCTAAGTATCCTTAGCTAAAAGAGAAGATACCTACACGATGAAAGGCTTTTGTTTTTCAGCTGCCATGTTATGTTTGCACACTGTTCACTGGTGATAACTTGTGCCTTTCTAATGAGCTGGCAACACTTGTTCCATGCACAGAGCATTCCTGATGCTTTGCATTTCTGTTCTGCCTCAGGAGCAGGAAAGCTTCCAAGTGCAGTGCTGAGTGCGTGGCCTTTGTCAACCTGCTGAGCACTGGATGCTGTCAGTGCCCTACCACTATATTGCCTGGATAAATACATAATTATCCCTTTACTGAGGTAGTTGCTTTTGGCCCAGAAAATTAATCAAGTGGAGACATAGGTAGAGATTTATGTAACTTTGAGATAAAGGTATAACAGTACATGCCATTTTTTCCCAATGCCCATTTCATGCTGAAGTTACTCTGTAGTGTTAAGTGGACACTGCTTATTTATGGTATTTCAGTCCCTCTCTGCTATTTCTTGTTTCCCTGGGAGGGCATGACTCTGTTGTAACCTGCTGTTTCACTTCTGCCTCTGTTTCAGGAGTGTAGGTTGCACAGTGGTAGAAATGCTCACTGAGAAGCCCCCGTGGGCAGAGTTCGAAGCCATGGCCGCCATCTTTAAAATTGCCACTCAGCCAACCAACCCCCAGCTCCCTCCTCACGTCTCCGACCACGCTCGGGATTTCTTGAAACGGATTTTTATTGAGGCCAAACTGCGACCGTTTGCAGATGAACTGCTAAGACACACGTTTGCACACTATCACTAACACCTGCCTCAACTCAGCTTGCATCTACTGCATTTATTTTCTATTTGACTGCACTTTTATTTTTTTTTTTTTACAAAGAAAAAGGAGAAAAAAGACAAGAGAGAGAATATTCTCTTGAATCACTTAGATTGTAAACAATCTAAATTTTGTATCTAAAATGAGAATCTTCTCTCGCCCCCTCCCACCAGGACTAGAACTTTTTGTTTCTATAATGTACTGATGTGGTTGATGTAGATAAAGCACTTTAGTACATATTTGTTCCTTATTTAAAGAGGAAAAAAAAATAACAAATGCTTGGACAGTCAGGAACTGTGTGACTTTTTCTGACACCGCTGACTGACTCAGGGTGCAGGGAAAAATAGACATGCAGCTAAGGACAAGAAGGTTACTTCTGTGTGATTCTTATCTATATTGTAGGTACTTGCAACAGAGAGTTCTAAGTTCTTATTATATTTTAGCATTTAATCAGTTTCTGGAATTTACAGTTGAAGCAGTAACATGTGGTTCTGCGAGTTAATTGGCGAAGCTGAAAGAACTTGGAACTCTTTGTACAGCAGCATGTCTAGCTGGTACTTCTATGTGACCAAAAGAAAATAAAAAAAATGAGCTCAAAACTGATGTACTAGTTAGAGGTTTTGGTGTAGAATTATTGTATTATCTTAATTGGAAAATAATTACAGGTAAACAGATTATGAGCCCAGACTCCTAGAAACTACTATACTGCAAAGGGGAAAATTTCCATGCTAGACAAGGGTCAGCTATTGGATGTAAATAGTTAGGAGAACACCTCCTGCTCTATCTGCCAAAGAGAACCTCTGTTGCATAAGCTTCGAGGGACAGTTATCTTAGCTGATAAAAAATACTGATGTTGAAGGTCAGTTCTCCTCCACAGTCCCATGAAGGGCTGCAGGGGAAAGGGAGTGACTAATCCCTGTGCAGTGTATGAATTAGTGGATTCAGAATGAGCTATTAAGAAATGTTTTCACAGTTGTTGAGAGGCGCTAGGATGAAATGTATGTCAACATCAAGTGCCTGAATAATACAAAATTCTTCCCATTCTGCACTAAAGAAAAAATGGTTTAGTAATGCAGGTCAGTCATCTAGGAAGTGTTGAAAATTCCTGGAATAAAGTCAAACATCTCTTAACATGAGGAATGAGTCACTGAGAAAGCTAAGACTCTAGTTATATTTTTAGTAAGGTTGCACTGATAAATCCTATGAAGAAGGCACAACACAGAAAACTGTATGAAGAACAGGCCAAAAGTGCAGAGAGAGCCAGCAACTAAATAACAGGAGTGTGATTATTCCAGCCTGATAATCCAGATTGGTGTTTGTCAGATTTCAAACTGTCCTAAAGTGTACATTAATTACTTTTTCTATTTCTGAAAGAGCGTAATGAAAGAAGTAAAAATCTGAAATATTGCTTCTCAGTTGAGAAGCCCAAGTACTGATCAGGTGTAGTGAATAACTAACTTTCCACAACAGAAGAGTCAAACTCTCATATTTTTGTAGAAGAACAGAACATAATTTAAAAGGGCATTTGGAAATAAACTATTGGATGACAGAACTGAAATTATGTTTACTGTTTTGGATGATTCATTGCTTGCTTTTGTTGTTTTTTTAAAGGCAGAGCAGGCTGCTATTGTAACCCTTGTCTAGACTGACAAGGCTTAACTTGTTCTGCATCTTTAGAGGACTATCAGGTTTATAAAATGCATGGAGACAGAACAATAAGCTTTCCCATTCCCACAGTTCCTCACATATGAGATTTCTGAATTTATTCTGCTGAATTCCATATGTTTTACCAGAGCATAAGCAGGACTATGGATCTATCCTAATCATTTTACGTATAGTGGAGTAAGAATGACTTTTTTGTGGCCGTCTCTCCAGAGACTGAGTGTGGTGACTTCATCAGCTTATGTGAGTATTTTACCCAAGTTATAATTTTCTCAGTCAGGGTACACAACTGTACAAGGTTTCCTGAGCAGGAGAAGAGCTAGTCAGATGGGGACAAGTGTAAAAGGCTGAAAGGAAAGGCAGCTTGTATTTGGCTTTCTGTTTGTTTGTTTCTCTGTCACTAGATAAAAGCTATGAAACAGCCTTTAAGAAGTATTCATATGTACTCTGCTTTAAGGGACCTTTGCTTTATAAGCAAAATATAGTGACAGTAGGGATGGGAAGTTTAATGTAGAACCTAATAGTTTATGTAGGTAATGTTCAAGATCATGTAATTGAAATGATAGATTTCAGATTAAGAAGGTACCAAAACCAAGGTGAAAATGTATATAAAAATCAGTAGTGGTCAGTAATACCTGAAAAGGTAAGGAAATTTTATATTACCAAAAAAGGACATTAAAGGGAAAATGTAACGAGGTTTATCTGTAGCATTCATAACATTTAAATATACTATTTTAAAGAGAAACTGCACTCTCTGAAGCTTGAAAAATTTCAGAATCTAGTTTTCTTATAATGTGACCTTTCTGTGAGACAGTGCTGGATCATGTATATTGCAATATCACTTTCTTGTTGTGATTTTTAATTACTGAACAATCAAGTTTGCTGCTTTTGTGCCTTTTCTAAAAAAAAAAATGGCATTCAGTCATTACAACAGACAGTTTTAGAGCCACGAAAAAAGCAACTTTCAGAATACATTTTTCATCATGTCTTTAGCATGTCAGAAAGCTGCCAGTGTAAAGACTGCTTCTTGAATGAAGATGACATTTACTAGTTTGAGTGATTCTAGTAAAATTTTACAAACTTAACCAAGATTAGGCTTGAATTAGTTTTTTTTTTCTTTTTTCACCCAAAGGAGAATTTATCTACTGACTTTAATAACTTAGAGTAAATTAGTTGGTTATTAACACAAATATTTTGAGCTAAAAATAATTAGAAAGCTAAATCAGACTTTTACCAAGAGGTGGGCTATTACTTACCCCTAGTGGGGTAATGTAGTAAAACAAGCTGTATACACGGTTTGTTAAACACTTACAGGGACTCCTGGGGTGATGGTGAATGACTCCTCATTCTAGAATTTGTGAGGGTGCATGGAATTTCATGCTTTAAACTCCATTGGAGGAGGATTGGAGAGCCAAGATCCCTGCTCACAACTTCTTGTATCTCACTTAGAAAGCCACCAGCATTTTAGAATCATGAATTGGTCTTAATGGTTTAATCCAATTAGAAAAAAAATGCCAGTGAAAGCAATACTGCTGCAGGGTTGGTTTGCTTTTCTGTAAACACATTGAAGCTGTACTCTCGAAAAATAAGGGTTGAAATTCACGGTGAGTATGTGTATTTATGATTTTTAGTATTCTGTCTGTTGCACATATTAAGTGACAAAAGCTACTTCTGTGGTATGGTTTTAATGGTGTAACTAACAGTCCTGTTAGAGCATGCTTCAAGGTTTCAGTTGTGTTGTGTTAAAGAAAGTTGTTTATTTTTCATTTGGATGATAGAAATATCCATGGAAGAACCCCAAAGGGTATGGATCTAATAACTGCATAGTTAAATCTACAGTCTTCTTTTCTTGACAATTTAAATACGATTTTAAAACTTCTAACTTGATTTCCAATTCAATTTGTAGCTAAACAGTCCTTTCAGTAAAATAAAATTAAAAGTTCGGGGTTTTTTAGCTAGTGCCTTTTTCTCTGTATGCCTTAATTTTGTTCATGTTAGAACACCATATTGAAATATGTCATACAATTCCATGTGACCAAAGCAGTCTTAGAGAATGGGTTTTTTCAAAGTGCCCAAAGCAGTTTGCCTAACTGCATTGAAACGAATTGCTTGAGTTATAATCTGCAGTAGACTTTCAAATTCAGAACTTTAAAATGATTTTTTGCTTTCTGTGCTTATACACTGGTGCACATGCCAGGAAGAGGATTTGTCTGCATGCACAGAAGTAACTGGATTGTCAGGATTTGGCTTCCTGGCTCTGGGTACCAGACTCTGCAGCAGAGTTTCCTACTGGGCTTGAAAGCAAAGTTGGTACATTTGTAAACATGGTACTGTATTAAAAACTGTTTACTTTCAGTGCACAGGAGTATGATTTGTCCAAGTAAACCAACAGTTTTCTTTCCTGTGCCTTTTGATAATCCTGATCCTGCCGTTGTCTTGACTGAAAGCCTCGTAGCACCCATAGGTACAGTGCAGTACAGCAAGCCATTCTTTTGGACAGCATAGACCAACGTCTAACTGCAGCTTCAGAGACTTGAGAAAATCGGTCAGATCTACAGTTATTTATAACCAATTTCTTACTTTTTTAATCTTGAAAGGCTGTGTCATGCATATAGAAAAGTATAATGTGTGTGCTTGAATGTAAGTCCCTGTGGTGTTTCTGGAATAGCGAAAGTATTGCCACCAGTGTCACTTCTTGCTGGTAACTTGCTGTCTTGTGGCAATGAGAAGTCTGCAGTGTAGAATCACATACAACTACCAAAGCTTTTCTATCCCATATGCATATAGCCAAAAGTGATGTTTCATGTCTCTTATAGATAGTGTATATCTACCAGTAAGCTGTTGCTGACTGAGTAAAGCACTTACTAGTAAAAAGTGATAAGACACTGCCTATATTTCAGACATGTGGGTGTTTATAGTTGCTGTTCTGATAAGCAAAATTCATGCTTGTATTAAAATGAAGAGTTCTCTTTTAAAAAGCTCTTTATATATTATCATTCTAAAATTACTGCATAAGCTTGGTAACTAAAACCTGGTGACTTCTGTAGCTGGGTTTGAGCCTTGGGACGTTTCAGAAACACTGTGAACATAAAATTGTGGCCTGATCCATTTTGTGCACCATAGTGAGAATGTTCCAAAGCTCTGGGAAGCAGCCTGTCCTCTTTGTGACAGACAGATGTCACCCACAGTTACCTGGGAGTGGGTGCTGCCTTCAGGAGGAGCCACTAATGTGCACTGAGGGGTCAGACAGGTTTGCTGTCAACCCAGGGTTCCTGAATCAAAATCTGTGATCAGAAACAAAGGAGCTCCTTTCTCATTTGATATCCCCCACTTGGCCCACACCATTTATTTTTCTGGCTGGCAAAGCTTAAGTCCTGCATTGGTGGTGGCCCCTGATAGCTCCTGAATAAGGTGTTTGTCCAGCTTTAGACCAGGGAGCCCATCACTTGAACCCAGGATGCTGCAGCTCCCGCTTTGGTGCTGCAGACATTGGGTTTCCTCTAGCAATATATATGTGTATGGAGCTGAGGGGTAGTTGGGGTGGAGGAAATTATATTTCTTGTGTTTCAGAGCAGGCACACTTTGGCTAGGGCTTGGTTTTCAGAGAGTTATTTTAAAGAGAGAGGACCTGGATTAAATGGCATAAAAATTGTATCTCATGGGTTCAGCCCTTATGCTGAGTCCACAGGTAGGGAGGGATTGGAGGTCAGGGTCTTTTGTTGAGAGATAAGGAAAAGGTAACTCCAGCTCATGAGTGGACAGGCATAGGAAATACGTCAGAGTTTTTTTGTGCTTTTTACCCGAAAACTAGATGATCCTTTTTCCCCAGAGGTTTATATAATGTGGATAAAAAACAAGGAATGCATTTTCTTTTCTGAACGGCCATTAGATTGTCAGTTCCCTAGTGGTTGTTTCTTGTCAATATCAGTAAAAAAAGGTGGTGTCACCCTAAAATTGGAATGGTTTATTAAAGCATAGTGTCTGTCATCTCAGACCTCGCAGGAGTCATAAAATGGAGTATCACTGTAAATATGTGGAAGAGACTTAGATTAATTGGAATGTAGGCTTTTAGTTTTCATGAAGCTATGAATAAAAATTTGTAAATTTACTCTTGATCTAATGTACATTTTTATGTAGCCATTAAATACTCTATTTAATCTATCAGTTTCTCACTGTAAATGTTTTTACTCTCAGTTGAATGCTGGGCACAGTTTGTAATGTATGTACACAAAGGTGTTTTTTTCTATCAACGTTGACTTTTTTGCACATTTTTGGAAATATTTAATTTGTACACTGATTTAATACTCTGACCAATTGTCGATGGGTGTATGAGAATCACGTGTGTGTGCAATGTACTACTGTCTGGATGTATGGGGTATTTTTATTACTTTTGAGATGTTGCTACCAGTAACTGCACTGCTGTTGCTGCTTTACATGGAATATATTGTGTATAAAAAAAAAAAAAGATAAAAACAGTTTAAAAATTAGCATATGGTTATCATGGTTGAGGAACTCAGGAGTTGGGCATTGCTTGCTAGTTCCGTTGTCTATCAACCTTCCAAACTCAAAAACAACCAACCGACCCCGCCTTGTAATTCTGTGTATGCATTGAATGTGTGTGTGTATATATCCCAGTAATCTTATTCCACAATTTCATTTCTACATTTTTATGAACTTGTTTTTTAAGGGTACTATGTTTAGTTAGAATAATTAAATATATAAAAGCTTTGAGAGATGATTTACTAGATAAATATATTTTCAGCTGGCTGATGTTCAAAATATTTTTTTAATTTTTGTTTTTAACCATTCGAAATGTATTTGTATTTCCAAAATCAGACACGAATTGTACTTAGAAATATATTAAAACACTCTGTAGGGACAACAGTGTGAGTTCTCTTTTAAGAATTCTGTACTTCAGAACACTGCGCAACGTCACTCTCGTATCTCAATTCCGAGTTGGCTTTTTTATTGTTATTTAATGAGCGCTTTCCAGAAGTTCGATTTCTTTTATTAATTTTCCTAATTTTCTGCCGGTCCGAGCGTGGCCCGGGGTGTGGCTGCCTCCCCGCGCCCGCCCGCACGTCTCCCCGCGGAGGGGGCGGCCCCGGGCACAGAGAGCCGATGGTGTCTCCTCCCCTCGCGGCGCTGCCCTGCGGAAGTGACGCGCGGGAGAGCGCAGCGCAGCGCGCGCGGCGGCCATGGGCAGGAAGGAGCGGGGTGAGCGGGGCCGGGAACGGCGCGGGCCGGGACGGGCCGGGGGAACCCGGGCGGGGGGACCCGGGCGGCTCCTCACAGCTCCCGCTTTGCTCCCAGATAAGAAGAAATCCAAGAAGCGCCATTACGATGACGACGAAGACGATGAGGACGAAGTGGCCGGAAAGGAGCCGCAGCAGGCGGTGCCGTCGGCGGCGGGGAAGCAGGTGGAGGAGAGCGGCACCAAGGTGGACGAGTACGGCGCCAAGGACTACCGGCTGCAGATGCCCCTGAAGGCTGACCACAGCTCGCGGCCGCTCTGGGTGGTGCGTGCGCGGGGCCGGGATCGCTGCGGGACACGGACGGGGCCGCGGACGGGGTGTTCTCCCGGGAGACACCGGGACTGCCACGGGGTCAGGCGGGAGCGCAGGGCCGGCCGGAGTGTGTGCTGGTGGAGAGCCTGGGCTCGTCTGCGAGCGGGGTGTGATGCGGTTCGGGGCGGCTGCGGCCCCGGCAATGCCCAGGGAATTGCTCCGGCCCCAGCAGCCTGCAGGCGGGGTTCCGGCTGCCGCGGGTGTGCTGCGGAGCGCGCAGGGCACAGCAGCACCTCAGCCAGGCGTCTCAGGGAGGGCTGTAGAACAGCGTGGTGGCCGATGACGCGAGTGGGATCTGTCGCTGCAGTGACACAGCAGCAGGGTTTGTATGTTGGAGAGAAACAGCTTTAAGACAGGCTGGTCTCATCTTCTATAACTGGGTCCGTTTGTTTTCTCTGCCCTTTGAAGAGGACGCCAGCAAACTTGCCCAGGGTCTGGCCAGTGGTGCAGCATCTAGGGAAGAGGTGGTTTCACAGCCAGCGTCTGCAGGGTGCCTGTCACCGAGTGCTGTCCAGGCACCAAGTGCATTCATTCATTCATTCAATTCATTCATTCATTCATTCTGTGTGCAATGAGCAAGGAGTTTCGTTGTTCTAGGGGAATGGGGCTGGAAGCTTGCCTCTACTCAAGCATTTTCTTTAGCATTAAAAAAGAAGGGATATTCAAGCATGTCATTTTGGAAAAACTTTATCGATCTGGGTGTGGTTTATTCATAGTGCCATGGAAGGAACGTGGCCAAATCAATGCCTGGACCATTTTCAAAAGACAGAAGTTACATGTTTATTCTTCTTGTTGTCACTTATTGTGAGATTCAGTTCAACAAACAATGTTCAGCATTTGTTTTCATTTCTGCAGGCTCCTGATGGCCATATATTTTTGGAAGCCTTTTCTCCAGTTTACAAATATGCACAGGACTTTCTGGTTGCCATTGCTGAGCCTGTGTGCAGGCCAACCCATATTCACGAGTATAAGCTGACTGCTTACTCCCTGTACGCTGCTGTGAGTGTGGGCTTACAGACAAGTGACATCACTGAGTATTTGCAGAAACTCAGCAAGACTGGTGTCCCAAATGGAATAATTCAGTTTATCAAGGTAAGGCTGTTTTACTGACATTGGAAATACATCTGTTTCTGCTGAGCAATTCCTTTCCTGCTGCCTCTGCCTAATTAATTTATTATTTTTTAATCATTCATCACTTTTAACTGTCTTATTCCTCTGTCATTGTTTCAAGAGAACTTTTTTTTTTCCTGTCTTTTCATGTAAGATATTGTTGTGCATATACAATTTCCATAATATATCCTTTGTGGGATTCATAAAAAGAACATTTAAGTGTCTGTATAGATAATTTCAGCTACTATGACTTGTATATGGGGACAGTTTCCTCACATTTGCTCTGAAGAAAAACTAAAAATGTGGGAAGCAGTCTGTAACAGTGGGTCTGTAAGACAGCCTGCCTTATCCTACAAGTGTGTTCTTACAGTCTTGGAAACAGTTTGAAATTAGGTATAGAAAGTGAGTATCTGTGCCTGATCTCCGGTGTGAGATCATGTGAGCATCTTCAGGTTTGTTCTATGAGCGTAACAGCAGCGCAGGTAAATGTTTTGTGAAAAGGTTCTTCCCCACAAAGACTAAAGCCATTGCAGTGTTTGGTCCTAAACATGGAATCTCTCTTTTGCATGTTCCTAATGACTGCTCTCTTTGTAGCTGTGCACTGTCAGCTATGGGAAGGTGAAGCTGGTTCTGAAACATAACAGGTAAGTGGCCTCTTCCTTAGCTCTGGTGGCAGGAAGCCCTCCAAATGCACACCTGAGTGAGTGAGTGAGTGAGTGCGTGCGTGCGTGCGTGAGTGCGTACTCTCAGGAGCTTTGGAGTCTCACAGCTGCCAGCTGAGTGTAACAGCTCTCAGGTATCACTTTTACAGCTTTTGAAAGTATTTAATACATTAGCTGATGAATTGTGTTTGTCTGTATTCAGCTAGCACTGGTCGTCACATTTTTAAAAGTAGGTTGCAAATTTGATTTTGTAGCTTGTTTCTTTATTGCTTGTACTGGCAATATGTCTTTGATGTTTTCAAGTTATTTGGGAAAGATAAGCAAATCCAGTGGCAAGAAGTTGGGTGCTTGTGTAAATGTTGAATCTGATTTGCTTTAAAGTTAGAAGATAATGCTAAGAGGAAAGGGCCTGGAGAAGTCAGTACTTATTTTAACTCTGATCTCCAACCAGCATCATCATTGAGGAATCTCCAGGATGCATTAGTTCTAAATTTTTAGGTGATTTGTGTTTTGGAAGTTTGGGATTTTGTGTTTTGGGCTTTTCTGGTGCTGTGGACAGGGCTTGAAAACACCACATCTGGTGTTTTCACAAACTCCGTTCAGTCTCAAAACAGTTTTCTTCACTTGTGCGTCACAAATAAGACATGTATGTGGGAGGTCTGTGTGGACATTTCTGCTGGAGTTCGCCAGTTGTTACATTAGAAAACGTTTGAGTCAGATTGGGGGGATGACTGCACATATTGCTTTTCGTGTGAGGCATCTTTTAAAAGTTTTGGTTGCCACAGTGTCTTTGTTTTTAAATTAGCATCCCAAGACTGGATGCTTGGTAGTGCATCTGGGACAGCTATGCATTTAATTGTCTATGCTGCTCCTCCTGTGAGTTATTCAGTTGATGAGTTCATAAAAATGTCTTCCTTTGTTCTTTAATTTTAGGTATTTTGTGGAAAGTACCCACCCTGATGTCATTCAGCAGCTGCTGCAAGACCATGTAATTAAAGAATGTCGTCTGAGAAATGCTGAAGGTGAAGAGACAGAGCTCATTACAGAGACATTCACAAGTAAATCAGCGGTATGTCCAGCCATATTCTAAAGTTACTGCAGTGACTGGAGGTAAACTCTTGAGTAGTTTGGAGTTGTTATCGTTTGTTGTATCAGCTTCATTCTGCCAGCAACAAACTCTGCCAGTGAGCCCAAATTTGGGGGAAAGAGAGGAGCCGGAGTGTGTCTCTAGTGAAACCTTTGGTGAAAATTCGTCTTCCTCTGTTTCAGATTTCCAAATCCAGTGAAGGTGGCCCTGGTCCATCAACTTCACAGGGAACAGATGCTCAGAATAAGCCAGATGTTCCAGCTGACTTATTTGAGTTTTATGAACAGATGGACAAAGATGAGGAGGAGGAGGAGGAGACACAGACGGTGTCCTTTGAAGTCAAGCAGGTACAAATACTGCACAGAAGCACATGAGCATGAGAACTTACTAGGAAGTACTGTGGCTCTTTGTTTGGTGGAGGAGATCACTGGAAGTCATTGACATTTCTTTCATTTTACCTTCCAAAGTTTAGAATCTTTGAGGGTGGCAGTCTGGGTATTGTTCCTTCCCAGCCTGCAGAGCGCAGTGCTCCCAGGCCAGAGAGGCTCCAGGGACTCAGGAAGGTTCCTGTCATATGTGGCTGAGTATTACTTAGTGCAAGATGAGAATTCAGTGGAGGGCTGCTTTCAGAGAGTTTTTTGGGTTTTTTTCTCCTTTTTTTTCCCCTTCTGTTTTTGTTTTGTAATTCGTGGTTGCAGAAGGAACTCCTTGGTGGTTTGAATTTCATCACTCTAGAAGGGGAGCTAGAGGTTGGAGCAAAGTCTTTGCTTGGCCTTCAGAGTGCTTCTATAGAACTTCTCAAGTTGCTTTTGGATTTGGTGATTCTCATCTTGCTTTAGTGGGGGAAATAGAAATTTTAAAAAGGATAATTTTAAAAGAAAAAAGGGATTTTAGAAAGCTACTTTAAAAAGTAGCTGTTTTATTTATTTGAAAAAAGCCAACCCAAACCAACAACCTCAGCCTCTCGTTGTCTTGGAATAACTTGCATACAGGCTATGGAGGTTTTCAGAGTAACAGATGTGCAGCTTTGCCTAACATAGGGAACCTTTTGTCTGTTACTGAACTCTTTGTTGCAGGACTTCAGTCTGTAGTTTAGTCACTGCTGGGTAAGCAGCAATCTGAGCTGAATGTGTCATGTTCTTCCATCTGCCTAAAGAACCCTCTCTAATATTAACTGTCATTCAGAATGTTTAGAGGGGTGGGGTAATCACAGGTAAGGTTCCCAGAATAAATCTTAGCTCTTGCACACTTCCCTAAGCATAAAAAAAATAAAGTAACTTCATTTGGTACTGTGTAACCTGTTTGTTTTTAGGGAAAAATATGTTAATTCAGATGTGGAGAATTTATCAACTGAATCTTTGTTTCCTCTAAAGGAGATGATTGAAGAACTTCAGAAGCGTTGTATCCATTTGGAGTACCCCTTGCTGGCAGAATATGATTTCAGAAATGATTCTGTGAATCCGGATATCAATATAGACCTGAAACCTACTGCAGTTCTCAGGCCTTATCAAGAGAAAAGCCTAAGGAAGATGTTTGGGAATGGACGAGCCAGGTCTGGTGTTATTGTCTTGCCATGTGGTAAGTTTCTGTATTGGTTCTTAGACAATTTGTTCTTTATTTGCCTGTAGTAAAGAGAATTCCAAAGATGACGGCTGCTTGGATTTCAGACAGCAGCAGGGACTGTTCTGTTCCCAGTGTGCAGAGTCCTGGTGGTTTTTATTGAGCTGGTGGTGAGACTGTGCTGAGGGAGAGCCGGGTCACAGAGCTCTCAGTGTCCTGGCAGGATCTGGGGAGCACCTGTGGTACCTTCACACTGGCAGTCGTGCTTCCACTGTGCCTCCTGCCACCTCTGCTCTGTGAAATGTAAAGCTACTGGCATTGGAATTTGTTCCTTGGTTGAGAATAGGGGAGCTGGGAATATAAAGGTGGCATAAAGAAGCATCCAAGGAAGAAAGGAGCTTGTGTGCACAAGTACTGGGCAGGAGAGTTTGAAGAAGAAATGAGGAGCATGCTGACTGAGACAGCCTACAGAAAACGGGGAAAAGGAGCAAACAGGAAAGTGTGTGCCAGTGTCCTCAGTACTGGGGGAGGAGGAAGCACATGGGACATGTGACAAGGGCGTGAGAGTGTATAAGGGTGCTGGGAGAAGTGTGAAGGATGGGAAGATTTAAGGACTTGCTTTGTGGAGGAATGTGATAACTGGCAGAGAGGAATAGAGTACCCTTTGGGAAGCTTTCTGTAGCCACCTGTAATTTAACATTGTTTTGAAATTTAAAAGCATTAAAATGATTGCTTCTAATTGTCAAAGCCATTGTTTACAATTATTATCTCGAGGAAGTACATGTGTCCTGCAGACAGTCCAGCTGTATTTTTAAGAAGCGAATACTTCATCTCTTTGAGACTATTGTAGCAAAGAAACAACAAAGAAATTTGCATGATTTCATATCCTCTCACGGTTTTCCTTTGCTCTTTTGTTTTGTTTTCCTCCTACTCCAGTGGTGTTTGAGAGATGACTAATGAGTGTACTCCTCCTGCCCTGCAGGTGCTGGCAAGTCTCTGGTGGGAGTGACAGCTGCGTGCACGGTGCGCAAGCGGTGCCTGGTGCTCGGGAACTCAGCTGTGTCCGTGGAACAGTGGAAGGCCCAGTTCAAAATGTGGTCCACCATCGATGACAGCCAGATCTGTCGCTTCACCTCTGATGCCAAAGACAAGCCCATTGGCTGTTCTGTTGCCATCAGCACCTATTCCATGTTGGGGCACACGACAAAAAGGTCTTGGGAAGCAGAAAGAGTAATGGAGTGGCTTAAAAGTCAAGAGTGGGGCCTTATGATACTGGATGAAGTCCATACCATCCCTGGTAAGGAAAAGGGTGCAAACCTTCCATGTTGCACACTTTTTTAATGTCCTCTTTTTGTAGAAGTATGGTTTTTTTGCTTTTCTTCTCATGATTCATGTAGTGAGTAAACCCATGGCTCAGGTTTTTGAGACAAGTAAACTGCATTGTTGTACTTTTTTTCCCTCTGATACAACATAGTTTAGCTGATCACTAGTTTTCTGAAACCCTTCTAATTAGACACTGTTTTCTGTAATAGCAGTGTAAAGTACAAGTTCCTCCATGTAGGTTGATAAAATGCTCTTAAAATACCTGAGTTACATTTGCATAGTTTTGATGTAGACGTATTTGAACAGGAGAGGAATTCGTCTGCCTTCTTCTCTTGAATGCAGTGGCACTGCAGGCTAGCTTTTAATATCTATGAGTAACTGTAGTGATTAACATCTAGAGATGACTGTTGTCTTTGAAGTTGCCAAGTAATTGAGATCTGTACTCCTGGAAAGCAATAGTGTACTGTTAAAGTGTCTGTGGAATAATCCTGGCTAAAAAAGCCATCCAAGATTCACCCAAGATTAGCTGTTCTTCCTTATTCTTGTTTGAATATGTTTTGGTGTCTGCAGAAGTAATGGATTTCAGAAGTAGACCTTGGTGATTAATTGCCATTTTATCAAAGTAGCTTAGTGCTGGCACTGTTCTGTCACTTTTATTCTTGCTTGGTTTCATAGAAATGAAGGTATAGCAACTCCTCTGCCATCTCTAGCAATACTAAAGATGAGTGATTCTGCCATATCCTGCAAGTCCTGAATGTGCAGTCAGCCAAGAGTCCTTGTGTCATTGTTCTTGGTAGGAAGTAATAGAGACCCAAACCAAACCATGTAACCTCTGAATATATTAATTGTCTCCTAGGGAATGGGAAATAATAAACATGCCGGAAGGTTTACTGGGATTATCAGAGTACACTTGACAATGCAAAGTAAAGCTGCAATCACTGTGAAGTTTTGCTGTAACACAGATTTGTTAGGAGTGTTTGCGCAACGGGGTACGGTTTCCCAGTGCTGTGCTTGCCTTATGTTCAGGAATTGATGAAAATGTCTTTTAAAGTTGCAGTATTTATCCTCTAAAACCATTCAGGAAAGTTAACAAAAAATTTGTCTTGGATTTCTTAGCAAAAATGTTCAGACGTGTGCTCACTATTGTACAAGCTCACTGTAAACTGGGGCTGACTGCTACCCTGGTCAGAGAAGATGATAAAATTGTTGACCTGAACTTCCTGATCGGACCAAAGCTCTATGAAGCCAACTGGATGGAACTGCAGAACAGTGGCTACATTGCTAAAGTCCAGTGTGCTGAGGTGATGCTCTGCTTTTTGGTATTCTTAGTGTTTATTTAGTATGCTGATGAAGTTGAGAAAAATTCTTGCAGCTTTTATAACAAAGAAGGATAGTAGAAATTTTAAAGTATACAAGAAAACACCTGCTTATTTTAAGCCTGAATATATGAGGGTGAAACTTGAAAATGTAGGACTGGATCTCACCATTGTTTCCAGTATAAAGGTGTGACCTCTGCTCTTTCCAGCATATGGATGAGAGGTAATCTGGTATCAAAAGAAGGGAAAATCATTCACACAGGCACATTAGAATGTTAAAGTAATCTTTCTGGAAAGCCTAAGTCAATGTATTATCTCTGATAACTGACATGGAAGATACCTTGAGAAGAGTATAACTTGCCCCAAGCTCTCTATTATTTACAAGGTTTCCATGTAAGCATTAGAGAATTGCTTTTTCATGAACTTATTTGGTCTCCTGTTGAATGGAAGTAAAGTTTTAGCAGCTGCAGTGTGTTATGGTACAGTTCTACAAAAGTTTCTTGTCTTTTTCTTTTTTTCCTGTTGTTTGTGGGGATTTTCTGTCTTTTTTTGCTGGTTTGGGGTTTTTGGGGTTTTTTTTGTCCTTTTGTTATTGTTGTGGTAGTTTATTTTAAGCCTGTCTTGCTAATTTCATGCAATTCTCCCTAGCTCTGGAACTGGAGTAAAAGATGCAAATGCAGGTCAGCTGTTCTCCTTTTGAACACTGTGGAAACTGGAGGTTGTAGAAGGAAAAAGCCCCACTGTTTTGAACTCATAGAATGCAGGTGAAAGGCACCTAGAAAATAACTTTTGAAGGGAGACTAACCAGTCCTCAGATTCAGATTTGCATTTAGGCACTTTTGTTAGTTCTGCTGTGCATGCAAAATTCTCAGTCCCTGAACTGCCCTTTAGTCGTTGAAAAGTGAAGCACGGGCTGCCTTTTGTTCTGAACAATTGGAAAATTCTGCAAGTTTATATTCCTTAGGCCAGTGTTTTGAACTAACATTTGATGACTCTACCAAAAGCAAAGAATAAAAAAAGCCCATTGCTGAGTCCAATATGCTCACAACTGCTTTGCATATTTGATTGAATTTCCTTGAGGAGTAGCGTCATTAATCAACTTGGTTTATTCCCCTCAGCCAGGAAAGGTGTCTGGGTCGCTCTTTAAGTGCAGCTCTTCCCAGGAGGCCAGAGAGAGCAGTGCTGATGTCTCATAGGGCAGGTCATGATTGTTGCAGGTGTTGCTTTTTCACTGCTCTAAAAGAGAATGAGCAGCACAGTTTAAAAAGTTACACAAAGTTTAAAAAGAGACAACAAACCTGTTCTTTACCTCTTCTTTCAGAGTTTTGTAATTTACCAATAATCCCTTTCTGAGCAGCCATACTAAGTCCTTGGATTGGAGTGCCTGTCTTGCAAAATATAAAAATGAAAATATAATTGGGGTGAGAAGTAGATCTTTCCCATTTCCTAATCCAGAAGAGAGTACAAATACAAAATACATATGTATGGCCTGTAGTCAGAGCCATTGAGCAATAGATGAAATTTTTTACTGCAGTCAGATATTCAGTATTTGTTTCTCATTGTCACTTTGATGTAATTGTCTTCTGATTCAAGAGTTTTAAGTCTTTTATGTAGACAGTACACAATAACAACAGAGCCTATTCATTGCATTAATTTATTTTTAATGTAGTCAAAGTGTAATAAAACATCATCTGACATGTAACTCACTAGAAAAAATACATTGAAAGAAAAATTAGGTCTTATCGGTACAGAACAATTCATGTTGTTTAAATAAGTGCCTGTAAATTATCATTAATTTCCTTAGCTGAATGGTGGTTATGAAAGAGGCTTTTTGTTTATTTCTATTGTTCTATTTATTTCTATTTCTATTGCAATGGATATGAGGGAATGACCCATGTGCAGCAGAGTGAATGTTTCCTGAATTATATGCTTAGTTGATAGTGTCAATATGTTATCAATAGTGTCACTTCATTGGCCTAACCTTCAGAATTTCTTCTTTTTTCATGCTACAGTAGAAAAAATAAGCCTAGGTTTATTGAAGTACTGTGATTGTTATTTAGATAATAGAATAATTGCTTAGGTATTCTGGGGTGACATAATTGCTGAAAACTTCTCATCAATCCTAGAGTTTTGGAAGTTTTAGATTCAGTAGGTGTTAAAATAAAGATCACTCCTTTGTGGATATATGAAGAAAGATGTGTGAATTTGTTCTGTAATGAAGACAAAATGTGTTTCAGCTTTCAGAATATGGATGAAAATTAGTCTTTATGGGAAAAAGCTTTGGCTGCTGTGAAAGGGAGGCTACACAGACAGTTCATTCCCTTAATTACTGCTTTGTACAAAGTAGTAGCATTCAGTATATTCTTAAGTGTGAACATAATGTAACTGTCTTGCAGTCTTGTTCCAGTCCCACTGCCTATTTTTGTCATGGATCTCAACGCCAAAACATTTTGGGAAAACAGATCTTAGCGGTGCAGGAGACTTCACTGACTGGTAGCTTTCATTTTGGTACAGAAGTGACTGTGTTAAAATCTGTGACCTGGACTATACAGAAAGTCCTAATGCATTACCATCCCCCGATATCTTTTCAATTCCCACTGGGATTAAACAAGTAAATAACAGAGTGCTACTTCATGTGTGTGTTTTCTAATTGTAGGTCTGGTGCCCGATGTCACCTGAATTTTACAGAGAATATGTAGCTATTAAAACAAAGAAAAGGATATTGCTCTACACCATGAACCCAAATAAATTCAGAGCCTGTCAGTTCCTGATTAAGTTTCATGAGCGACGGAATGATAAAATCATCGTCTTTGCTGACAATGTGTTTGCACTGAAGGAATATGCAGTCAGACTTGGGAAGTAAGTGTTCGCAACCAATGATGGCACTGTTGTTGTCCCTTTCTGTGACAATTTCCTTGCAATCTCAATCTCAAGCTTTCAGTAGTCTTTAATATTTTTTGTAATGCTGTAAACTCTAGTCATCCTGCATAAAAAGCTCAGGAGGGTATTTTTGGATGGACCTTACTGGCATTGCAACATGATTTCAGTGTTTGAAAAGAGTCTCTGTTTAGCATTTGTTTCAGGAAAGTTTACATCCAGGATTTTGTGAAAGATTTCGTATTTTTATTGTATTTTATTTTATTTTAATTAGTAAAAGCCAGTGGAAAAATGAGGCTCTTTTAGAAATACCACTAGAACTGTTTCTTTAATGGATGGTAGCTTCCCCTGTCTCTCTGAAACAAAGGTTTTCAAATATATACTCTCTGGATCTTTCAAGATGTTCTGAGACCCAGGCTCTTCCTCTGCAGGTTCTCAAAAGGTCTTACCCTTGTCTAAAAATCTAAGACAAGCTTTTTTGGGATCTGTGCTGTACCTAGTGCATTACCTAGAACTGCAGTAATTGTTACAAGCTAAAGGACATTTCTCCCTTGATCTCCTTGGTTACCTTAAATGACTGTAACATGAGTGCAGGGTGTAATGAGGGGTCAGCATCCGTCTGTTGGTAGGATTTGGGGAGGGACAAGGGAGAGTTTGTTATTGAGAAACATAGCCATATAAGCTGGCCTCATCCTCTCTTTGACAAGCCCAGATAATGCCTTTCTTGCTGGAAGCTGTGGGGCATTTTGATGATTTCATGTCTAGGAATTTCAGCAGTACTCCTTAGAAAAACTACAAACAAGCCTTACACTTGCTAAAATTCATGATCAGTTCTGACTGCAGTTTAAGGGGCCATGTTGTGCTGGCATGCTGTAACATCAAATAGCAAGCAGAGCTAATGGTACTGGATGAATTCCAACACCCGTGGTCTCTTTCATCATTTTTTTAATCTGTCTGGACAGAGATTAGCTGTAATGATGCCTCTGGAATGTCTCTAGCAGTGTTCAGTGCACCACAGACAAAGCCTTTAGCACAGGCAATGCTGGGAGGGGGGATGCTACAGCACCCGGCAGGTATGAGTGGGGTAGATGCTGTGGGAGCGTAGCACGAAAACATTGAAGAAATAATAAGTGGCCCCTTTTTATATTCTGGAGTGAATTCTGTGTTTCTCACATCATTTATGGAACTCCAGGTTATCTAACTGTCACTCTTAGAAAGAAGGGAGGCTTGCAGTGCTGGACAAAAGTGAGGGAGCCTTTGTTCTAACCAGAGAGTTTTGTGTCAATTTGCTGTGAGCAGGCTAAACCAAAGGGAACTGATAGTCTGTGCAGGCAGGAATTGCGTGTGTGGAAGAAAGAGCAGCCCAGTGGGTAGAGCAGGATGCTGTGGCTGTGTGCCCAGCAGGGGTGCACTCGCCCTGCCCTTCTCATGGCCTGAGGGAAGCGTGCAGCCTGGGTGGGCTCCCACATGGTGGGGGGAGGTCGCTATGGCCCGTCTGCCTCTGCTGGCTCCTCCCTTAACCCCCTTGCCCTTGGTAGTGGGGAACCATCAGGGAAAGACCACGCACATGACAGGAATTACCTTGACTGCAATTTTTCCATCCAGAGAATCCAAATTTGCTTGGCCAGCTTTCCCTCTGCCATAAGTCTGTCATCCAGCATAGCATAGCTCGTGTACTGACTGGCTTTCCTAGTGTTAGGAATATGTTTAAATCACTGTTTCTGAAGGACTGTGCCTCTGTGGTTTTTGTCAATTATGTCAGTTAATGGAAAGGAATCTATCTTTGCAAATCCCTCAAATGTCAGTTTGCACTGACAAATGAGTCATTAAAAAAAGAATCCATTTACACTTAATGTTCTAGATTCAGAAGAGTACTCAAGGAATGCCAGTGAATAACTGTCAAGTAGGATCTGGGCAAGTTAAAATGAAGGATTGATAGCCAGGAGTTCAGGATTGTTCTGTTCTTAATACAGAATGTGTTTGAATGCCTTCTTGGTGGTCTTTAAGAAAATGAAGGCTCAAAAATGCTTTAGCTTCATTTTAAATCTGCCGTTTAACTTCACAATTTAAATACTACATGAAATTTAAAATAAGACTTAAGATATTACTGAATGCTACTAATTGAATAATGAAAGTATTTTTTCAGAGTTGACTCGCCACTTTCAATTTTTAGCTGTTTTTTTTCTAAAAGTCTGCTTAAATACACTAAATAGAAGAATTAGATTAGATATGACTAGGATTGTTAGGTAAAAAACCCTAGAATAAAGTTTATAGTGAAGAAAGCAAGAAGAATTAGTGCACAGGGATTAGTTGATAAGAACAGAAAATCTTAGTCCTATGCATTGCCATGTTTATGTTCAGCTACCACTCGTGTGTGCAAGACCAAATGCAAAATTTGAGCTTGGTTCCTTGTGTTAGAAATAATTTATGGAAATGTGAACAAAACAGTAATTGGAAAACTTAACTCCTGTTGTTTGTAGATGCTTGGTAACCAGCATTTGGAAAAGTAGTATAACAGATGACAAAGCAGTGGCTGTGCTGTCCTGCATGCAGCTCACTGGTTTTGCATGGGCTTTGCTCTTTTTGGCTTTTCAGTTTTGTTACTCTGCTTAGGCAGAAATAAAACAGCCGCACACTGGAAAATTCATAGCAGTCCAAGTTACTCATGAAGTCTGTGAGTGACTGAGAGCTTGTGTGAGCCTTTGGGATTGAGACATTAAATGTTCCATGTAATTCATTGTCAGACATTAGAAACCATGTGCCACTGTGAGCTGCTATGAAATGTTTGAAGCCTTTTTCTCATTTCAGGAGGCTCAGAAGGTATTAGAAGGGGTGAGAGGTTAGCCTTAAAAGCAAAAATAATTTTCCCAGAACAGCACCCAGCAGCCCATTTGTGACATCCAGTGTATCCTTGATAGAGAAGCCTCTATTTTCAAGTGTTTAAACAGGAAACAAAGGTTGCAGCTATAAATGTGCTAACTCAGTACATTTGAGGAAGAAAAAAATCTCTTTAACAGCTGCCTTCAGTCTTTCATGTAGGCTTAGCAAATGTATTCAGTCTGTTGTTGTACAGCTTCATTGGTGCAAGTAATTGCAAAACATTTGTAACTGTCAGAATTACTTTCTGGCTGACTGGGTTACTGCCACAAACCCCGGGACAGCTGCCATGAAGAGCCAAACAAGCTAAAAGTAAACTGAAATCCGTACCAAAATCTGGTTTGTTTTCATATCTGCTCAAATGTGTTCTGCGCTCCCTGCCATGGTACCTCATAAGAAATGAGTGAGAAATCTTGAATTTATTTCATTTGTATATGCTGTGTTCTTTTCAGACCCTATATCTATGGTCCTACTGCACAGGGGGAAAGAATGCAAATTCTACAAAACTTCAAGCACAATCCAAAAATCAACACTATTTTCATTTCCAAGGTGAGGGAGTACATTCACTGTGTCCTTGTGCCTGTCTTGGAGTAAACTTTAAGTGTCATCTGCACATGCATGGTGTGCATTTGACACCTTTGTTTCACAGCTCACAAAACAAGCTGTACTTTGTATTTAGTGTTGGCTGGGGAAATGTGGAAATAAGAGACTGCTCAGAGGGTGCTGCTCTGTTGCAGGTAGGGGACACTTCCTTTGATCTGCCAGAAGCCAATGTTCTCATTCAGATTTCCTCCCACGGGGGCTCACGAAGGCAGGAGGCTCAAAGGCTGGGACGAGTGTTGAGAGCCAAAAAAGGTAAAGCAGGTGGTGGTTGGGCTCTGGGCCTTGGATCATATCAGCCTAGAGTGGGAGAAACTGGATGTTCATGAGGTTTCTTTATACTTGCATTATGTTCTAGTCAAAGAGAGTATACCTATATGCCAGTGAATGAAAATGAAGCATCTTCTCTGTCAGTAAACTCAGTGATGAGAAAACTTCTAAAAGACAAAAAAAGCTGAAATAAAACTGATTTTCTGGTTTTTGGCAGTTCTCTCACTTTTTCATTCCTTGATGTTTTCTTCAATGTGAAATTGTTTGTGAGGAATCATAGTATTATTCTAAGAAACAAGCCTCTAGAAATCACATTTTTGATACTGCTTGCTTTTAAAAATTTGATTTGGTTTTTGAATAGTGTGTTTTTGTAAAACATGGCCAAAGGACTTCTTTTTGTTTAGAACAATTACTCGTGAAATACTTTCTACTTGGACTTAAGCTCTGCGCACACTTATTTTATGTGCAGTTTGTGCTTGTTACAGGTAAGGCTTTGTTTGAAAATGCAAACAAACCCCATGTTAGTGAATTGACAAAGTCTTAGTGAAACCCTGGGTTTTAAGAGAGAATCCTATTACCCAAGGTAAGACACCTTAAGGACTGTAAGTGTGTAAAAAAATTTATACATAGCCTGGTATATGCTGTTCTTCAGATAGTACTATGAATTCTTAGCTGTGTATCTTTGTTTCACTTTTTTAATTCAAAAACACTGCAAACTGTAGTTCACATGGATAAAACTTTTCCTTTGTCTTTTTCTGTTGAACTTTTTCAACACGCACTGCAGTTCTTGCTCTTGGCTTTTCACTTCTTCTTGATGTAATAGACTTAAAAACTAATATACTTTTCACCTTCCCTAGCAGAACAAAGCAGCAGATTCTTCTTAGAGCGCCTGTGTGATTGTGTTAGTGTACGTTTTCCTTTTCTGGTTTTGTCTTTTCACCTATCCTCAAGTTATTAAGAACGAAAGTAGGAGTTTCCATGCTGTATCAGTCAGTTTATGCAAGGTCTGGGTGTAGCTAGGCAATGCAAATAGGTTTTGTGGGGACAAGTTACTTAAGTACTCGTTTTCAGTATTTATTCCGTGGTAGTTCTTTGTTGCACTGTTCCAAATGAAATTAATCAGTGAGTGCTTTTATCTCCTAGGTATGGTTGCAGAGGAATACAATGCCTTTTTTTATTCCCTTGTATCCCAAGATACTCAGGAAATGGCATATTCAACAAAACGCCAACGGTTTCTCGTAGATCAAGGTTATAGCTTCAAGGTAACTTGTTCCTTCTATTTATTATGCTTGAGGCCTAAGAATGTAATTTTATATTGTTTAATGTTAGTTTTCCATCCAGTACTAGAGAATTCCAGTTGTGGAATGCATTAATGAAGGTTTTTCTTGCAAGTGAGAACTGCTCCAGTATTGTTTTATCATCTGAATTATTGTGAGAGCAGATACAAGTAGCTTTGTGCAGCTTCTAGAAGGGTAAGTGTGACTTCAAACCAGGCGCCCTGCAGATTGCAGTGCATGTTCCTTGGTGTTGGTTTGTGTTTGTGCTGTTCAGTTGTCCATGTGTGCAGACCTCCTGTTATACAGTACCAGAGTGGTGCTGCATAAAGCAATGTTGGGTGTTGTCAGAGTGGGCAGCAGCAATTTAGACAACTTGCAAAACTTAGGAAGTGACAATTTTCAAAGAGCTCCAGTCTCAGAACAGTATTTATTTCACTATGTCATCTTCTTCCAAACATAAACAAAGCTCCTCTATAGTACAGATTTCATGGTGCATCTCATTTATTTTTCTTTTAATGCATTGATTGCCCTGTATGCTCATCTGTAAGGTTGTAAAGGCAGCAGAGTATCATGATAGCTCTTGAGTTTAGGAAATTATTCTTTTGAAGAACTGGAGCTTACTGCTCTGATTAGAAGTCTTCCCAATGAGAAGCAGTTCTGAGGAGAATGAAAAATAAGGCTCCCACATCTGGCTGTTGAAGAGCTTGTCTGTGTGAGGCACCAGTACGGGCCATCCCCCTGAACTGCAGGGCTGGAGCAAATCACTGCTCTGGAAAGAGCAGCCCATTAAAGAGCTCTTTAAAAACAGACCTGTCATGGTCAACTTTGTTTCCCTTTGTAGTGAATGTGTTTCAACAAAGTTGTAGATCTGTAGTAAGCTGCAACTAATTACAGCAAATGCATCTGTGTGGCTAATAGCCAGGAAGACTAGAGGTATCCCTTTACTTATATTTGAGTGCCCTGGATTCTAGAACTAAGAAAGAGGTTAAAATAGAGGGATTTCCTTTTGCAAGGAAGGAGCTCTTAGTCCTAGGAGCTTTGATGTAATGTGGGACAAAAGCAGTGCAAGTGGCCAGCTGAGTATCTGGAGCAACATTTTTGCTGACCAGTACTGGAATGTTCTTTATTTGCAGATTAGAATCAAAACATTAGAATATCTATTTTCTTCTGTTGGCCAAACTTAGTTATAGCTGGCATCAAAGAATAATAGGGCTGAAAGAAACTTCCAAGAAAACATCTTTTGTGTTTCTTCATTCCAAGCAAGGATGAACTATGTGTATGCCATTCCCAGTAGATGTCTGCCTTCTTTGTATTCCAAATATGGAAACTCTACCTCTTCTTTAGGTAATTATTTCAATGCTAATGTCCTGTCCTTCAGAATTTGTGTTCCTAAATGTCTAAAAATTCATTACTAGTTTAAAACAATTTCCACTTTTTTTGTTTAGGACTTTCTTCTTGCCGTCTCTCAATAGCTTAATTCTCTGCCTTTCATCAGAAAGAGAACTGGAGTAATATGTTTTGGCTAAATCCACATATCTTGTCTTTGCTTCTTAAATATCAGCCTTATTACAGTTCACTGCTTGGAGTGTACTGCTAGTTGGTTTTTGGTTTTTTTTTTGTGGTTTTTTTTGTGNAGCTAACCAGTTAGCTTTGCTACTGTATTGTATTTTTATTTAGAGACCAAATGTAGGATATAATAAATTTTAAACCAGTAGCAGAAGAACTCTGTATATTAAAGAATTGGGGGTAACTTTTAAACAGAGCATCAGTTGTACAGTTTAAAAGATGATGCATTGGGAATTCTTTCCATTCTATGAATAATGCTAGCAGTGTTTTGCAACCAGAGCTGGAAACAGGCAAATGAAATTTAAAATGGATTTTTGTGACTCCTCCTTCTTTATTTTTGAGATGACCATAGCACATACCATCCTAAATAAACAAGGAGTACCATAGTGTTCTTTTAGCTATGTAGGATTGATCCCTTCCATGAATGGATTCTTCAGCCTTGCACATTTTCTCAGGGAAACATACTTTTTCCAACTAGAAATACCACAAATAGCAGCCCACAGCACTGATTATTCATTCCAGTGTTTCCCTACCCTATTTTTTAAAAACGGTACTTGGCAGCTAATATGGATTTCTTTTACCTTAAACTTTATTTAACAGTGTTTTTGTGATCTGCTCCAACCCAAATTGCTGAGGTAATTAATTTCTAATTATATTGACTCAAGAGATAAACAGAAAAGATGAGGAGGTAAAAGATACATAATCAATGGTTGAATTAGAATGTCTTTCTCAGAACCATGTCAAGTTGGGAACAGTGGGAAAACTGATTGTAATGTATAAGCATATGCTTCCAAAAAAAACATTTAATTACAGGGAAAATTCTTGTGAAATTTTCAAAATATCTCTGGTTAAGAAAGTAAGCTGCCTGTTGCAAAGCTTTGTAATGGAAGCTTGAGATCTTTTCAGTTCTTCAGAAGAGGAGGTTTGTCAGCTGGTGGAGCCCATGGCACTGTAGTGTCAGTAGGTCACACATGCCCTGCACCCACATTACCAGATGAGTTACTGAGAATTCCAAGAGCAAACCTAACTGAAGTTACCCAGTGTTTCCTCAAGGACTGGAAGAATCCTTTTGCTCTGTGGCTTATGATGTGTTGCAGGTTACTGCACTGTCTCAAAACAGCTGTAATCTCAGTTTGGTAGGGCTTTTTCCCCATTGAATGCTTCTTGCTAAAATTCTAAGTCTGCAGAGCTAGTGGATTATTTTTGTTAAATATAAAATAGGGGTTCTTAAACTAGACAAATCTAGAGCCTATAGCATGACACTAACCATGCAGTAAGTTGAATACATATCTGAGTTATGTGTGCTTTGGTCAGGTTCTTTGTCAAGCTCTTATAAGCAGTGTTTAGCTGACATGCACTACCCAGAGTTTTTCTTTCTTCTTTTTCTTACTCCCTCCCCCCCAAAGATTTGTGTTTTGCATTTCCACCTAGAATATTAGATGTGTGTGTATGTACACTTAGCAAGATTTTATATGTATCTGTGTTATCTGTAGTGTGCTATCTGTAATTCCAACCATTAATAAAAGTCAAAGGCAGTTCTAAGAGGATATGGAATCAGAAATACTTGTCTTGGTTTTGAATAGCTAAGAATGAGGAGGAAGAGCCCTCACCTTGTACTGTGCACTGTTTCTTAGGTAATCACTAAGCTGGCAGGCATGGAAGAAGAAGAACTTTCATTTTCAACCAAAGAAGAACAGCAGCAGCTTCTCCAGAAGGTCCTGCAAGCATCTGACCTGGATGCTGAGGAGGAAGTAGTTGCTGGAGAATATGGTTCAAAGTCAGCTCAGGTAAGGAAGAATTCTTTGAAAAGGATGACCTCAGGTGGGACAGAACTGGGCCATTTTATTTCCATCCAGTTCTAAATGGGATGTTGTCATTGATGGCCGGGTATCTTTGTGGAGCATTAGAGAACAGATTTATGTTTTTAGTCTGCGTTAGCCTTTAGCTATTGGAATAACCCACTTGTTGGGCACTCAGAAGAAATTAGACATGGAATTCATGTCCTTCTCCATTGTATCTGAAGGAGAGGATAACAGATCTATTGTTACAGATCTTGAAGTAAATCTTTTAAGTCACATGCAATGAAAACATTCCCAAGCCTGTGATCACACACTGAGCACGTGCCTCTACTGCTTGTACTTGCAGGTGTCCCGTCGTGCAGGCACCATGAGCTCCATGTCTGGAGCGGACGACACGGTGTACATGGAGTACCACTCGTCGCGGAGCAAGGCGTCTGCCAACAAGCACATCCACCCCCTGTTCAAGCGCTTCCGCAAGTGACAGCCTGTGCCTGAGCCTCCTGTTGAGCTCTGCAGCCTTGGACTGTTCCTGGAACTGAAAAGATGGGATTGAAATGTATCACTGGTCCTTTAAAAGACTCTTTAGTATGCATCTATATCGCCACATATTTACTGACCAATGTATGTGCTCTCATAGGTGAATGGGAAAGTAAAGAAGGAGCTAAATCTTACCGTGAAAATAGTTTTAGAAACTTTAAGATACAAATATGTCACGACACATATTTTGTGTGGCACTGTGCTCCTTGTCTTATGCCCTGATTTCCTCATGGTCAGAGGGCAGAAGTATATGGGCCGCTTCATTCAAGAGAAGTACTTGTCTGGTTTTCAGGGTAATTAATAAATTTTATTTTTATCAGCTGAAGATCCTTTTTCAGAAGAGTCCTGAAAAGGTTTTGTAAATGAAGTTTGTACTGATGTTTGAAATATTATTTATCTGATTCTTGTGTCTGCTCAACAATATACTGTTTTTCAAAATGCTTAAATAAAATCATTCAGTGAGCTGAACAAATCCTGAGAGGAGCACTTTATATTATATTTTTAAACTAAGAGCTAATTTATACTTGTGACTTTACCTGTATTAAAATTCTAACAAATTGGTCAGAAATACTTTCGTGTTTGAAGACAAGAGGAAAGAGGGACTCTGTCTCCAAAGGAAACTCAAGGAAAGCATTAGTAGTAAATACAGATTAATTCTATGCTCGTTTTCCTAATTTTTCTTGCTACTGTTGAGAAGTTGCTCAAATAAAAGCTGTTTCTCTTGTTATTTATATTCTATTTATTAACCATGCAATAAAACCTTCATAATTGCTAAACAGTGCCCTGTCACCACAGAAATTACTGAATCAAAGAGCATTTTGACTTCTCACAAGGTGAGTTGGAAGAGTGTGTGAAAGAAAGATTGCTGAGTTGGTTTTTTTTCGTGAAGACTGTGTTATAATTCTAGAAAATGAGAGGAGAAATGGTGGTGGCTTGTGGCAGAATACTTTCTAAGTAACTTCTGCCTAATAATGTAACATACCGCTTGCTGTTATTTTAAGAGGGGTTATTTCGCTGGTTGTTTCTAGAGCTTTAGGAACAACCTCTGTTGGTTGAAAATAGGTTGGTATAAAGGTTTACCATAGTGGAAGGTGCGTGCATGGTACAGCTATTCTGGTTGTACGACAAATGTACTTCAGAAGAGTGCTGAATTCTGCTTCTTATTAGCATGAATTCACAAATTGAGAATGTAGAAATACTGGAAGCATTTAATAATTGAGAACAGATGGTGCTTGGTTTTGGTCTCTATATCAGAATCAGGTAATTTTTAAAAAGGGAACTGATCTGCTTCAGTTTAAACTTTGTTTAGGCTCTGAGCCCTACCCTGTAACACTTGATTCTTTCTCTTGTGCTGAGTCTTTCGAGTCTCACAACCTGGAGCTAGCCATGCCAGTGCTTGAGTGGCTTATACAGAAGAGATAATTGTGCAGTATTCTTGTACTGATTTCCTCTCCCCAGTTTAAAGCACTGTTTACTTCTGATAATGGTTTGGACCAGCTCTAATGGCAACAGCTAGTAGCAAAATGGTAATTTAGTATAAAACAGGAGGGGTCTGAGACAGAGGTTTAGCTGAGCAAGTCAGGCAGTGTCCCTCTGCATAATTCTCTCTTAAAAAGCTTTCTGAGTTGCTTTGAAACTATTCTCCACCTTTCATAAACTTGAAAAAACACCACAACAACCTACTAAATGCAAACGGCTTAATACCGATTCCTGTAATTGTGGAATCACTAGCAGTAGCTGGATTTAGGACTGCTGTAGTTCATGTGTAGTAAATCATGACTAATGATCTCACTCCTGTAAGTAATGTCTGTGTGGGATGCAGTACATTCAGCCTCAAGTAAAGCATAATAATTTTATGAGCTATGAATGACTCCACACATCAAGTGATAGCATCTTGGTATTGAGACTTTAGAATTAGGTTGATAAGATTGTGTGGTAATTACTGCCTGCTATTACTCCAGGCTGTAGCAACAAGGGGCAGACTGATGCATTTACTCACTACGGCTCCCTTGCTGCTGCACGTGGCAGCACCGGTACCATAACACGGTCGGTCACTGAGGAACTGCGGGCTCCTGGGGCTTCTGTCCTGCTGGCCCCTCACTACCACTGCACTCTGGCAATGCATCCAGGGCTCACAGTATACAGCTCCAGATCTGTAATCCCAGCCCTCTAGGAAACGAAATTGTCCACAAAAGAACAAATAGGGTGGCAGAACTGTGATTCAGATTGAGTGAGGCCAGAGGCAGGTGAACTCGGTGGTAAGTAAATTATTTCTTGGAAGTCTGTGGATAGAGGAGGTGTGATGTTTTTGGATGTAATTCAGGTTTCCTTGCTGGAAGAAAAGCTTTTTCTCTGCTCCCTGGCCCCCTCCTTGGTCTGAATGCCACACTGAGACAATCTTCTTGGGGAATTGTCTTTTTTTAATATTTGCTGTTTGTGTTTCTGATAGGCTAGAATACTGAAGCTTGTGTTTATGTGCTCTTCCTTCTTGTGGCAAACCAGCAAGTGTCAATATGAAGATGTTAGTGCTTGAAGGGTGCTGCTGTTACTCATTAAAATGGCATTCTAGACTAAAAGGGCACAGTGATGATGGGGTGGAAATTTCACAGTGTTACAGCTCACCAAAGCACGAAACTACACCCAGGTTCTGTTCCTCTGCCTCCTTATGCCCTCCTGATGGTCATTTCTCATAATGCCATACTTTCCTCTATGTGTTTAAAAACTCTGGACCTCAAGGCAAGAGGTTCTCAGCATAAGTTAGTGTCATATACCTTAGGAGACACAGGGCAAGGATCTAAATCTGTAAGAAGTCTGTATGTAGAACTGAATTCTTTACAGTTGATTCATGGGGTTTTTATTAAGGGCTGATCAGTAAGTCACAGCAGTTGGCTTGTTCTGATTTAAGTACCTTCTTTTTTGTACAATATTCAATTAGCATTTAGGCTGTGAAGTTGAAATTTGTCCTGCTTTCAGGAAAAAACAGGAATTTGGAAATTTAAAATTCCAAAGAAGTAACTTCACAACTTGAAGGTTCTCACAAAAGATGGGTTTGAGGACAGTCAGAAAAGGCAAAAATTATGACTAATTGTGTGGCTTTTTCAAGGAAAAGGTTTTAAACTACACTGAAAATTTTTGCTTACATTTCTGACATTGTAGCTCTTTTTCAGCTTTTCTTTTCAAATGTTCTGAAGTGTGTATCTGTGTAGTCTTAGCTGAAGCTGTTACTTGGACAAAGTTAAATACCTCCTATCAAATCTCTTTTATCTCCATAAATTATAAATTATTTATACTTGTAGCTATTTCAACAGTCATGTAAAACATACAGTACACTGTTTATTATGCTGGATATAATAAAATTGTGTTCAAATAATTACAAACCAGATATAGCCAAGACTGTTAAAAGGTGAGAATAATTCCAAGAAAACACAATTCCTGGTAAGATGATAATGTAACCATTGACTCTGAATACTAATGTTATTGACACAAAGAGCTTCTACTGAACTTTGTCAGAGTTCATGCCAAGAGGAGGGCAAGTTTAAGTTGGATTTAAAAATAACAAAACGAAGGTAACAAAGTACAGTTAATCAAACCATTGTGGGGTTTACACTGAGAGAACAGCAGGACTGTGAGTTTGAAGACAAATTATCCAAAAATAATACATAGTCTAAATTATCAATAAGCGAAGTTTAGTTTATACTGTGATCCCGTTACAAAGCAAAAGTTAACTAAAACTGAAGCATGTCTGCTGTGAAGGGGCATGTGCTCCAACTTGTTTGAAATAACAAAAGTCCCAACTGACTAGTTACATAAAACATATTTTCAGACTCCAAAGACCAACAGGCTAGGGCAAACGTCATTGTTTAAATTTAAAGAACTCTGAGTGTGTTTCTGAGTCAGTGTTAATAAGTCTGATAAATATATACTGGTCTGATAAATACATACTAATAGGTTGTACTAGTAGGAGTAGGAGAAAGTATTTATATTTTAAGTCACATAAATGTGTTTTGGTTGGCTGGTTTTGATGGCATAACTCCTCCCTTCTTTATGGTTTGGTGGCTTTATGTGGATTGGAAGGAGATTTTGTATAATGGCTACTATACTCACCCTTTTTCCTGGGAATTGTGTGGCACTCCTACTGGGCTTCTGCTACCTGAAACAAATCTGTGTTCATATTTGAGAGGAAAATAGGACCAGACAATGCCAACCCCTTCACCACTTTGGATTGCTCTCTAAAATTTTCACCCTCTACTGCTCTTTCAAATGTTTGTTGGCTCCTTTCCTTTACTCTTCCTTTCTCTTTTTCAAATCTATTCTAGGACTCTTATTTCAGTTTCATCCATCTCCTGTCACATAAATTATGGTGTTTACTCATAATGTTGACTACTGAATATTCTGCAGTTGGCAAGGTTGACCTCTAGCTCAGATTTTGCAGTATTAAGGATGTGAAGTGTGTCAGTAAAGCAGGAACATTAGTGGCACATATGTACACTAAAACTCTAATTTGAAAGTTAAACACAAAGAACCACACAATTATGATCTGGCTCAGCCAAGAGAAGTGAATGGTTTAATTACACACTCCATGTTGTGGTAGCCCACATGCATTCACTCACATTCATAAACATTCCCTTTCCTGTATTCAGCTATTGAACCACCTTACAATTTGGCTCTTGTTGTCTGGAGTATTCTTTTTGTATAGTTTACACAGAAAAAGAAACTTAGATCTGCACTGATGGGTTGCTATGGTATTACTGATAACTATTGTAGAGCTTAATAGTGCACCAGAGCTGGATGTGTTAGTGGCTCTAAATTTCTACTCCCTCTGGCAAACTGCCTAGAAATATCTATTATTTATAAATATTTTTGGCCCACCACCTGCACTACAAAAATTTGTTTCTCTGGATGTCAATCCATTCATCTCCTTTTGTGCAAGGAAGGTGCTCTATACAGATTTGCATAATGGCACTCTTACACCTTTAAATCCTTCTCTTATATCAAAGAAATTTGGCAATTTTCATCATTAATGCATTGCCACTTTGTGCTTTCTTAATTAATTTCTTTGTTACACTCTGCCATTGCCTACAATGTACTCTGGAAAGTCTTCAGGATGGTGTGGTTTTGACTTTGCTTATGAAACACTGATGTCTCCTTGTAATAAAAATACAAGATGGTGAGCAGTAATGGAGGTGTCTCACAGACACTCCTGGGTCAGGACTCTTCTCAAGTGGCACATTCCACTCTTTCTTTAAAACTAGACCAAGTATAAAAGCCTATTCAAAATTAATTTTATATGTTGGAGTTGTTTTTTGGTGGTGGTTTGGGATTTTTCTTTTAGGTTTTCTGTAATTTGTGGTGATTTTTTTTACAGTAGTAAACATCTGCATGTGACTAACAAAATAAACTCTTTCAGACCTCACACTGCTGAGTGTCATATTAAAACCCAACAACGGTCTATACAGCAGAGAATGCATCCAATTCCTCAGGAGCTGTAGCACAATGGATTGCTGGAATCTTTTCATGAATTTGGCTCTACTGTAAATTGTACAAGCTGCACCTATAAACTTGGTAGTTGGTAATCACAGAATGTTTGACTGGTATTAAAAATTTGCTGAGGTTGGCCAGTAATGAGATCTGAATGTCTGCAGCTGTTTTACAGGTTGCACCAGATGAGCTCCCTGTTTCACTGAAATCACAGATTCTCCAAGTGTTTACATGTTTTTTAATGGAGGTCTATGTTTCAGACCTTTTTATTGCAAACAAACAGAAACCTAACAACAAATAAACTGAGAAGAAACTGAGTGCAGGTGGGGTTATACAACACAGTATCTGTGCTGAGACTACTGCCACCCCCAGAAATTCCTCAGAAGGAAAGCAGGTTCCGTTCTGGTGAAGTACTTACAGGATAAAGCTTCTGAAGCTTTTTCAAGTGTCCTGGCTAGAAACAATGTATCCTACAACGATTATCATGGAAAAGGGACAACAGGGGGAAATAATGGAGAATTCCAAATACGGAAACTGGAAAAAGGTACACTCAGAGAAAGCTACTGCTAATTGCAAACCTGTAACCTTTACAACACAATTTAAGTTTATCTCACTAGCATATTAATAGCAGCCAATGCTTTATCTTAATCATATATGACTTCAAACTAAAAAAAAACCCCAAAACTAAAACAAACAAACAAAAAAAAAAAAACCCAAAAAACAAAATACAACCATACTGATACCTGTGAGCAGGAGTTTCTAGGAAGGGTGCATATATTCCCTCTAGTAATCTAGAAATTACAACGTTTGCATAATTTAAAAATCTGTGTAACTGCCTCTCTCCAAGCATCTTTAGATAAATATCAAAGAAATAATGTAGCTACACTGCACAGAAATGTACAAAGGAAAACTTCAGAGGTTCCCTGACGATGTTCTCAAACCTGTTCTTGCAGAGCTCAGTGACACCAAGTACTTAACGTCCTGCGATGCCTTGGCTACCTGAAATGTGAGGTACCAAGGCTGCCTGAAAAAGTAATCAAGAAATCCGTAGCTGTGAACGAAGCCCATTGTTTTCTTTCTTCTCTCCCTGACGTGCACCTTTTATTAACAAAAGGTGTACACATCAGTAGGCTGTTGTCATGGTTGTGGTAGTTATCTTTTCCAGACAAAATAAGTCTCTCAACCTTCTTCTGTAGTTTTTAAAATCCTTCTCATTTCTTTTTCCTGTTGCTCTTCTCTGGACCCTTTCAAGTATGATGAAGTCCATTTCAAAGACACGATTTTAGCTTAAACCAGCACGTACTTTAACAGATTTTATTCCTGTAATGTTTACTGCTGTATCCATAAAGACTGATGTGCCTGTCTAACTTCAGAGTAATTTGTTGAAGTGGAGTTCTCAGTGCCAAAGTAAGCATGTACACAGAGCTTAATCAGAATACAGTCTCAAAAATCTAAGTGAAGATAAATAAGAAAAACAAAAGCTAATAATTTTGATGCTTATTAGATTTACTTCTCCAGCAGATTATTCATAGTTCTGTTCTAGAAATGTGGATCTTCCCTGAGACTTTGCTCTGTCCTCAAATTTTGTCTGAGTGTCTGATTCACTTAAAAACCAAGATAGTCTCTTCCACATATTTTCTGAAACTCAACATTTTACAAGTAATCACTAACACCTTTGGAATCGTACAGAAATACATATGAAAATAACACAAATACTTTTTAAACTGTGCAGATTTCTGCAAAGTTGACACCAGCTGCTTACAAAGTATATCCTGTCCAAAAGATAAATCATTCTGTAATACACATAATATCTCTGAATATTGTAATTTACATGAATTTTTGTAAGGTTGCTGTGTAAGACCAGTGCTACTCACATGTGGATGCACAAATGTTTTTCATACGTTATAGGATAATGTTCTAAGAGAGCTTCTTGCAGAAAATACCCTATTTTCTAACACAGGGGAATGAATTAATGCCACAGAAAAAATAGGCCTAATCCTGCTTTTTTAAAATAGGAGAAAGATGGGGTGAGCTTTACACCAAACGAATGGGTGAAAGAGGCAAAAACCGAATTTTGGCTGCATGTATAATGGGTAAATTTATCTGATTTGAATTATACAAAATAATAGGTTCGTTCTATTCAAGTCTCATCCCAGACCCACCCCCCTTTTCCAGCCCTAGGGGAGGGAGCGTTAAATAATGGTCTGTGTAAACTGATGCTCATGCAGTAAGAGTTTGGAGAAGTGCTGCTTGTACAAGTTAAAGCAGGCACTGAAGAAAGAGCAACCAAATAAAAAGCAGCTGCAGGAGCAAAGTGGACCCTGAAAATTAAAAGACATGTCTTTCTTCACCAGAGTTTTGACGATGAAATGCAAGCAGACACTTGAATGTGAGAGGACTTACTTTTACCAGGCTCTTTTTGCCAGCAGCAGCAGGTTTCCCGGGCAGCCCCGGCTGTGCAGCAGCCAGTCCCTGGAGGTGCGGAGCAGCCCGCGGGCGGCGGCGGGGAACAAAGGCGAGGGGCGCGGAGCGAAGCTGCTGGGCCCCCCCCCGCGCCGCCTGGGCAGGGTGAAGAGCCTGCACGAAATGCCCGGACCCAACACCCTCTACAACCTCTACGAGTTCTTCTGGAAGGACGGCTTCGGCCGCATTCATGAAATCCAGGTACTTGGGTACTGAGTGCTTTAATCACGCCAGGATTACTTAAACCTTTCCTTTCCTCCCCTCGTAAAGCGCTGGCGAACCTCCGGGTTAGCAGCACCGCAGCTGGGCATCTCCGCGCCGCCTTCCCGCCGGGGAGAGCCGGGTTTCGGGAGATCCCCCGCTCCAGTTCCCGCAGCCCCGGAGGCTCCGGCGGTTTTGTTTCGCAGGGGGTCCCGCGATCCCGGTTCCCCGTGCCCCGGCGCCCGAGAGCGCTCCCCGCGCATCTTTGTGCGCGTTTGGAACCGCTGGGGAAGTGCCTCAAGCTGTAATAAGGGAAAAAAAAAAAGCCTTTTTTTTTTTAAAAACTGGTATGTTTCACAAGCTTGCATAGGGCTTATTTTTGGCGTGCAGGGCTAGGAAGCGTGGTCTTGCCCGGACTTTTGGACCGCAGCACCCACCCGTGCAGTAAGGCTGTGCCGGCACCCGGGGCTGCCCCAGCTCTTCCCTCAGCCCGGCCCGGCGCTGCTCTGCCGTGCTCAGAGACCATTTTGTCTCTCCTACCCCGGCCTCCCCTTACATAAATACACTTTGCCTATATCGGTGCCCTGAGGGGGCGGTAGATGCGCCTGGCCCCGCTGCCGTCAGCGCTGGCCGGCCCCCGTCCCTCGGCGGGAGGCGGGCGGTTTGAACCTGGCGGGGGGGCGAGGGCCAGGCCCGGGAGCGGCGGTGACTGGCGCTGCCGGCCCGGCCGCCCCTTCCCCGGCCGCCACATGGGCGCGGGGGAGGGGAGCGGGTGGCGGGAAGCGGGGCCGGATGGCGGCGTGAGGGAAGGAGGGAAGGCGGGCCGAGAGCGGCTCCTGTCACCTGGCGTGTGGCGGTGCTGGAGCGGGGGCAGGCTGTCAAGCGAACCAGAGCCCGGTGGGGCTTGAAAAGCGTCCTCTGGTCTGGGCACCTCCACCTCCGGTATCCCGCGGGTCCCCTCCGGCGGTCGCACCTGGTGAGGGTGGGTGAGGCGCCTCATCCTTGCGGGAGCTGTGTGGACAAGGATCCTCCTGCTCTGTGCAGCACCTCGGGGATGCTGGCATGGGCAGCACTCTTACCGTAGGGCTGTCGCTATCCAGAGATTAATTATTTTGGTTGCTTGGCCAAACATGTGGGTTTCATTCCTAAAAAGTCACAGTGCATCTCCTGGGGCCCTTTCCCCGTGTAGTCCAAGCGATTCTAAAGGAAGCACTTTGTGTGTATAAGGGAATAAAGTTTCACTCTTGCAGCTGTGGGTCCATAAACTTTCCACCGGCAGTACAGATCTCGTTGGGAATACCTCAAATGGGGCATTTATTATTTTGCTTTTCTTAGTAATCTTTCCTAAATCGGTAGGAAGAAACTCACAGTCAGCCCCAAGAGGTTTGCTGCCTGAAAATTACTGAAATTTCAGGAAGAGAGAAAAGAAAGGGAAAACAAAATAGAAAATGGAAACTGAAAAAAACAGACTTCTAAATGGTTTGAGAATCAAAACTTGAAAGTTAAGATTTACAAAGGGTCTAAAAACACTAGAAAGAAGCAGGAGACAGAAAAGAAAGAATCTCATAAGTTGCTTAGTTTTGTCCAGCTTTCTTGTATTTACTATTTAGATTTTTAAGAAGAAATGTTAGGATATATGCTGTATTCCATGGCAGCCAAACTAGATTGCTAATGATGAATTGCTCAGCTTGATTGCTTGCTAACTAAGATGTGCAGATGAAACTTGAAGACAACTAAAGCTCTTTGTTTCATGCTGTACATTTTTTCCTCTAATTATGTGGTGGTGTACAGAATTTGAGAGGTACTCATCTTAGTTTCATAACACTGAAAAAGATGCTATTGGTTTCAAGTTCTGTCACTGTCAAAACAGTAAAAATTATTCAAAATATTAAAAAAAGTATAAGACATCTTAAATAGTATATGCTATTCACTACCACTAGCTGATATGGGTATTTTCTTCTTTAGTGAATACTATTCCTAGAAAGGAAACTGTGAGGAAGGATAAGGAGAAGTTGTAATATAATACTAGCTTTTTTCTGCTTAGAGTCTCAAGAATCACAGGATGCCCTGATTGCCTACACGTAGAATGCAAGTAGGCATTAAATTTAACAATACAGTGAACATCAGGAATGAATTAATCCCAAACCCTTTGGTAACCAGCACAGCTACTTAAACGATGTCCTTTGGTGCACACAAATATTTGTGAGCTATATGCACAAGGGGTGGGGAAGCTGAGCGCTTTTTCACAAAGGAGGTTCTGTTCTCAGTAACATGATTCCAGTTAGTCCTGGCCAAAGTAGTAATGCCTACAGCAATTATGACAAAGGGAAAGTATTTTTAATTTGATGGGCTTGGATGTCTTTTGTCTCATCAGTGTCATATGAGGATAAAGAAAAGAAAGGTGAGGAGGGAGGAATTTGGATACTGGCAGTTTGAATTTATGGTGTGTGAAAGAATGACTGGTGTGAGAGTGGTATGTGAGGCATTAGAGTGGAACATTTTCAAGGTTTGGAACAAGAGAAAGAAAATCCCCTGTTGTGATAGAAAATATGGAGAAAGAAATCCTGGACATTTTTCATACATGAAGTTGATAGAATGATGTTCAGTCTGTTGAAAGAAGGGAATGTCCACATACTTTGTCTATTTCTGGTTTAAAACTAGTATTTAATTTAATTGATTGGCTAACTTGTCACTTGATTTATTTTCTGTTGAAGTTCATTGTCCCATGTAAACCTTGCCATCAGTAAAAAAATAAACTGCTTCATAAATAGCAATATTTGTTGAACCTGTTTTTTGTGCCTGTATTCCCCTCACACCACTGATTTTTCCTTGCTGCACTCCTTTCCCAACTCTTGCTTTCCTTTAAAGACACATACTTTCAAAGTTATTATCTCCAAGTTCAATATCCTTAAAATATCTCTAAGACAAGAGATACTTTGGGTTTTTGGAGTGCTTGTTCATACATTGCTCTGTCTGTGGTATTGGTTAGAAGCAGACCAAGCAGAAATGACAACTGAGTTCCTGCTGTAGAATTTCCCTCATCAGGATGAGTTCCTGCTGTAGCATTTCCCTCATCAGGATGATTAATACATGTGTCTCATATGAATCCAGATGCTGATTTTTGAAAATGGTAAGAATATCATTGTGGGAGACCTTTAGAAGTTAGACTCAAGTTGGCCATTGTGTTCCAAAAGTAGTTAAGAGGTGACTGGCAGAGACCACAATTGCACAACTCATGTTTTATTTGGAAACTAGACAAAAAGAATTAAATTTTTTTATGTGCACTTGGTATCATATTCTGAAGAGTGATTCATGTGTCTTAAACTTATTGTTGGCAATTAAACAATTCATCTCTGTAACTAAGACGGAATAAAATATATTTCACATAAATTAATCTTGGGCCAATACTAGACTTTCACAAGTGTAGTTGGTGTCAACCATCTTCGGTTTATAATCAGCATAACTCTCTGTGCAGATGTCTTTGGATTAGAATGTAGATAATGTGCCAAAGTTAAAATTTGGTCAGTTAAACGTAATACTTTAACCAGAAATAAAGGCTTTAAAATTTGTTTTTAAAGTCTTAATAATATCTTTTTGATAACTGCTTGGCAGTTTTGGTGGGTTTTTTTCCTTCTGAAACAAGGATGTACCTCAACTCCAAGTGTATTTGTAAGAGTTGAGAGGTTCACTTCATGACCATGTCAGAATGAAATTTATTTCAAATAATCAGTAAGATTTCATGGGACAGTGATAGTGCAATCTTACTGGAAAACCTTTTGAGTTGGTTTTGTTTGTTTGTTTTAATATATATAGACAGTTTAATATTTTCCAATCCCCTTTATTAATTTCCAATCCTCTTGTTTGCCTCCAGCCTGAATCACATGATTTGTGGATCAACCACTCAATAAACTCACTGCAAGAATAAGACTCCGCCTTTTCCTTTCTTTTGCAGAATTAGCATATGTCTCTTTCAAATTCACTGCTGGCAAAACTGTTCCAAAATGCAGTTTTTCACTAGGCTGTTGTGCTGCCATTATTCATGGTTAGGTGTGAGAAACTGATACATAGCTTTTTTATAAGCAACTAAATGGTAGAGTAAGTAGTAATTTACAAAATACTCTAAATTATATCTGTGTTATACTGGTAATTTAACCCTATATGCTTCCATGTTTTTCATTTTTGTAGACATTCTTTCTAACCTGTTTGATCTGAAAGGATGTGTTTTAAAGTGCACCACGCCCTTTCATCTTCTCAGTGTTTGGTTTCACTCACACTCTGTGCCTTAGAGCTTTGGATCTTTTCAGGCAAGGTCCTGACCTGTGCCACCTCTCTGTTTTCCTTGTGAATATTTCACAGTATTGCTTAGATCCTTCTGACATTTCAAACAGTTCCTTGACTGGAAGACTAGGGATCAAATTCTAGATGTGAGAGATTGTGTATGACAAATTGTCAGTTTCCTTTTGTGATGGTTTTCCTTAGTAATACTTGGCTTCTGTTTCTCTTTGTTGGTGATGCTGTAGCAAAAACACACTCAGGAATATGGAAAGATCTTCAAGTCTCACTTTGGTCCCCAGTTTGTTGTATCCATTGCAGATCGAGACATGGTTGCTCAAGTCCTCCGAGCAGAAGGCAGAGCACCACAAAGAGCCAACATGGAATCCTGGCAGGAGTACAGAGATTTACGGGGGAGAGCCACGGGGCTCATTTCTGCGTAAGTGCTATTAGTCCTTCACTTGCCTCGTTTTCTTGTGTAAGCTCAGAGATTTTCTGAAGGGCTCTACAGGTCATGTGAGAAATCAGGCTTTTCTGTGTGGGGAAATTTGTGTGTCTAGTGGGGGGAAGGGAGTAGGTATTTGTGGTGCATGCTGTGGATTTGTTCTGCTGTGAAGTTTCAAAAGGATGGTAATGATGTGTAGTTGAACGTACAGTGAGCTACTTTGCATGAAGACATTCTCATGTGTATCAACTGGAGTTGTCTGAGCTGACTCACCTGCAAGCAGTTTTACAGAATAGAGCTTACTAGCTTTGTCACTACACTGCACGAATGTGGGTTTATTGCATCAGTTCTAGACTATTCCCTCTGGCTGGCAGTGTGCTGTGTGGAACTGTTGGCTCAGTTTGGTTTTAGGTTTATTGTTCACTCAAGTGCCCCCTCAGTAGGCTAATGTAAAGAATGGTCAATTCCACTGTAGTGCATCCCCACACAGCTATTTTTGAATCTGGCTGATTCCAGAGAAGTTATCTGTCTGTACAGCTTGCATAACCTGGCAGCGCATGTGGGTGTGGTTAATTGCCACTGGGAACTACTCACAGTCCTCACTGACATAGGATGTTTATTTAGAGGGAAATTAATTTCCTGAGTCATGGGCAGTGTGTTTTTTAATGGTAGCAAAAGGCTTTATGTATTGCACTGCAGACTCAAATCTTAAGCTGCAGTTGAGACTCAAACTAAGTTCTTTGATACTTAGTGAAAAGAGATCTCAAATCAGGAGTCTCAGGAAATATCTGTTAAAGAGATCAAATTCTTCTGCTGGCTGAGAAGTTTCTGTGCCTTGCAATGGCATTGCTTCAGGTAAGAAAAAGTAATGGGAAATACAACAATTTAAAATAAATACATAAAAGATAATTGCCCATTTTCATAAGGAATTGAAAGGTATCCCTGGAATCACTACTCCCAAATACTCTGCTCATACGGAGCATGTAGATACTACAATTCAGATTTTTAATCTTCAGCACAAAGGTTTCCATGCATAGCTCAGCTAAAGCAGAATCTGTAGCTGTAAGTTGTTTCTCTGCAGGTATGTCTGCTCCCTTATTACTTCGTTAGTTTAGAAGTGGGGTAGCTGAAAGTGATGTATCAGTAATGGAATTTATGGTACCAGCTCAAGTTGTTGATTTTTCAGATGTGAATGTGATACTTTTATTTGGCAATTAAGTACTGTTTCTCTGTAAAAACAGCTTTGCAGACTACCCATGCAAATATTTACTTAAAATAATTTTAATAGAATATTTTACTAATTTCTGGCATTAGCTACTACTAACAGACTAACATAGGGACACTTGTCAAATTCAGATCACCTAGTGGGCAAGTTCTGTCATTCTACCCAGAGATTGACTTACACCTTAAAATACATGTTGTAGCACTGAAATGTAATGAAGATGTGCAATAAATACAGAATAAAATTGTAGGAGCATAATACAAAATATATATTATCATCATTTTCATTTGCTTTCATTTGACATGAAAAATTGCAAACAGTTTGGTTGCAGAGCTTTTACCCAGCTGATGATTGTAAAGAAAACTATGTATTGCATTGACATTATTAATAATTTCTTCTAGGGAGGGGGAGCAGTGGCTAAAAATGAGAAGTGTACTGAGGCAAAAAATTCTGAAACCCAAAGATGTGGCTGTTTACTCTGAAGGAGTCAATGAAGTTATCACAGACTTAATTAGAAGAATCCACACCCTCAGAAGTCAAGAGGAGGATGGGGAAACAGTGAGCAATGTTAACAACCTTTTCTTCAAGTATTCAATGGAAGGTAAGCCCATTGTTGGATGTGTAAAGCAAATGGATATAAAGCAGTGTTGTTGTGGTTAGGCATTTCTGTCAAATGACTGTGCCCTGATGTCATTAATCTGAAAAGGGAAGTTTGATATTCTGCATTTGTCTGTTTTCCTAGTTGGTGAAGTGGGTATCAGTAGAACTCCTCTGCAGAGTCCTTGTATAAAGGAGCAATTCCTATGGAAATGCTGGTGTATAGGTAAAATGTTCAATCAAGGGCTTGAGCAGTCTCAGTACTCTGTATTTCTGTATTAATTTCTCATGAATAAGGGTGCTGACCTTCTAACACGTGACTTCTAAGACATGTTAATTTCACAATGTACCAGCCAAACTCCAATGGGGAATCCCCATGTGAACATATCTAAATTCAATTCATAGCTTAATGTGGGGGAAAATACTGCTTTTCCCTGTCTACATATGCCAGTGTGGGATAGTTATGCTTGCCTTAAGATAATCTGCCACTGGCTACCATTAATAAGGGAATGCTGAATGAAACCCTAGCTTGAGCCTGTGTGGTATTTCCTGTGTTCTTACAGAAATCTCATGGTGATACATATTTCATGTATTTCTATGACTGCATACAACCCCATCTTGTCATATGTAATGCCTTTTAAAAACATTGGTACTCTTTGCTGACAGGCAGCTGAGTAATTTGGGATTTCAAGAATTTCCAAACTGCCTACTTATGAAGATGTTCTGTCAAATTGCTGGCTGCCTGCTTGGTCTGTTTCACATTAATAGTATCTAAAAATGGCATTTAACTACCAGTTTATGGAATTTCAAACTGTGAGTGTACAGATTCACTATAACTGATGGGTTAGTTTAAATTCTTCACATTCTTTTAGTTTTTAATTTACAACTTGTGCCTGGCACACATTTTCTATATGACTTGCTGTTTAACTTACACTGTAACTGTTCAGGGAACCAATATGTAAGATTTCTTTGAAGGGACGCTGTAATCAGTGAGAGGATCTATAAGAACTAGCAGTTTCTGAAAAAGGCACAAAAGAAAGAAAAGACTCAGAAAAATACCTTCCTAGGGAGAAAAACTAGGAAAGGCAGAGTGAGTTGAAAATAACAAAATTTTAAAATCATTTTTGTCAAAGATCATTTCTAGTGAGGGTGCCTGCAGAACTGCAGAAAAACACTGTAAAAATGACAGGAAGTCAGAACAAAAGACACTCAACTTTGTCACCTGCAACAGTGTCACACTTGCTGTGTTTTAGGGCCGGGTGGAGAACGGTGTGTGCAGTAAAAGCACTGTCTAGAGTCCGAGATTTTCATCCATTTATACAGACTCAGTATTCACTTGCTACCAGCTGATGACAGACATGGCAACTGGTAGAAACTCCTGCATTGTCACCAGACTCGTGTGTCCCTGTGTGTTCAGAGTCCAACATGACAGGCTCAAATAGACTGGAGGCTGCTCTACTTCTGGTGGAATTCCTGGCTGTCTTCTCATGCTGAGCATTATTGACATAGCAACTACTCTCTGCAATGTTTAGCTGGGCTATTTTGCTGTGTTTTGAATTTCTGTTTTATCTGTTCCCCAATTGAAGTAATAGTAATAATTATAATAAATTACTTGTTAGGTAGTTCCATTTCATGTTAGTTAATTCCTTGAGTTATTAGTATGAATTCATGCATGTGTATAGACAATTCTTTCCTTTTTTTGTGTGCAGGTGTGGCGACTGTTCTTTACGAATGCCGGTTGGGCTGCCTGGAAAACAACATCCCACAGCAGACTGTTGAATATATTGAGGCTCTGGAATTGATGTTTAGCATGTTTAAGACCACTATGTATGCAGGTGCTATTCCCAAATGGCTTCGTCCACTTATTCCAAAACCCTGGAGAGAGTTCTGCAGATCCTGGGATGGACTCTTCAAATTTAGTAAGATTTAGTAGTAGAAAAGTTCAGCTGTATTTCTGCAGGTTCTGTGTGTGTTTGAATGGGACAAGCTGCATTTCTCTTCTAAAATTGTAAGAAGACATTGTGGCAGAAGTAAGTTTCATATTAAATGTAGGCTGGCCAAGGGAACTGTTTAAAAAATATTCTACTGAAATCAAACTTTACCAGTACATTTCAAAACTCCCCTCTTTTATACTGGTCTTTCTTTATTTATCTTCATCTGTTTCAGCACTCACTTGTCACTCTAGGTCCAAGTGCTTTGCCAAGGTTTTATCTTAAGACACTTCAGTTTTAAAGAGGGTAATTTTGTTGACTTCAGCAAAATTTTAATTAAGCACCCTGAAAAATAATCAACACTAAAACTGACTAGAAAGTTAATAAAACAGGCTGTGGCAATTAATTAAACACTTTGTAAAGTTCATTTATATATGTACAAGTGTTTAAGTTGACATTGAAGTACATTGATGTTCTACAATATAGATTCTTTTTTTTGGCAAGTAAAACATTCCAGGCTACTTTATGAATCAGTTTTCATGTATGTTCATGTAAGTAGGAAGAAGGAGTTGTCTTTTCAATTTTACTTTTTAATGTTCTTGAGTGTTAAAAAAATTTGAGCCCTTTTTCTCAAGTATAAGAAAGCTACAGGCATTTTCACTTTTTGTAAGCTTCTTCTGTGAGCCATTAACTTTCTGAGGAGTTTTTCTCTTCTTAAATCCCTTGTTTGACCAAAGGTGCTATTTGCAGTCACTAGAGTATACATGGAACTGTGGGTGAAATTGCTCAGTGTGTCAGTCACTGAGGTTTTTGAATTTTTGTTATTACTCGATGCTGCTCATCTTGGTCTTCAGAGTGATTAAGTTCTGTGGCTTTGACCTTCTGGTTGCTGCTAGCACCTTGTAGCAGCCTCTCTGTGCTGAGTTGCAGCATACCCTGCAGAGTTCACTTCTTGCAGAGTCATCAGGACACAAGCCAGGTGGGCATGAAAACTTGGCCTCAAGCTTCCCTCGAGGAAGGGAACTGAAGTCTCTTGTGTCCTCTCTTTGTGCTCAGCATTCTCAATCTGTGAGCTACCAAGGTTCAATCTTTCCTTGCCATGAGTACTCAAGGACCTCCACCACCACTTTAGAATTTTTCCTTAAGAAAAAAAGATTGTTTTTTTCCCCCTGGATATGCAGTGTAGCGTGAGAAATGTGATTACTAAATGGAACCAGCAGAAAAATAGAAATGGAGGCTTAACAATTTTTTTAATCCCAAAGGTCAAATCCATGTTGACAACAAATTGAAGGCTATTCAGTCTCAGCTGGACCAAGGAGAAGTAGTGAATGGTGGGCTACTTACACACCTCCTAGTGAGTAAGGAACTTACTTTGGAAGAGATCTATGCCAACATGACTGAAATGCTTCTGGCAGGAGTGGACACAGTAAGCTTGTTAACCATTTTTCTTGTGCATAGTTGTTTTTGTAAGCCAGTATCACTGGCAGTTCTCTCCAGGGGTGTTTCATTGTTCATAAGGACGTCATGTTAACACATTTAAGCCACGATGCCTTAAAAGTGATATAAAATACTTCCTGTACTGTGTAATCTCTCCACTGGAATGAAATCAGTGTTCTGATCTAGCTGTGGTTTACAAGAACGCATCACTTCCACACTGTGGAATCTGCTAAACAGTTTATTAAACAGATAAAATAGCAATTGTCTTTACATTCGGCTTGTATTTCACACATTTTCTTTTACTAGTTTGCTTATCAGGTTGGTGTTTGTGCTTCTTTAGGTAAACTACAATAGAAAAGTTAGCTGAAAGTTAGTGTGAAAAAATTGGATCAATAAACGCATGTGTAGAGTTTGGTAAAGGATTTTCATGTTTGGCTAATTAAATCATCTGGGACACATTGTGGATCAGATACCTGCTTTGTCCTGGAATCCATTAGGAAGGGGATGTTAGGCCAGCAAGGATGTGGATAAGTTCACTCTGCCCCTGTTTGTGCTGGCAACAGTGTCAGGCTGAGGCAAAGAGCTGTGGTAAAGACTCAGGATTAATGGGGCTGCTGTATCCAATATGTTAACACCTAGGAATGTATTTCAAGTGTCTCTCATTCTTTATTGTTCTGATTTGCTATACAAATCATTTGAAGAAACATTAATGTTGTGTGTGTGTCTTCCCCGCTCATTCCCATCATATGAAATCAGTGTAGTTCAGTACTGACTGCAGCATGACAATTGGAAGAATAAGAAAAAAGAAAGAGTTATTGTATGTACAAAGTATACAGAGTTATTTAGAGTATCAATGAACACTGCTACTATAAATGATTGTTACTGAACAAATTTTTAAAAGAAATTATATTAATTTGATAAAGAAGTGCTATGTAGGACTTAAACAGTCTTACAGTAGAAAAGTTTAAAATAAGTAAAAAAGCAAAATAGTCTTAAAGAAAAACTCTCTGGATAATTGAATTCATATTTATTTTTGGCTTAAGAAGGTTTGTAAGGTTTCTAAAGGAAACAAAAAAACCCCAACAGCAATAACTTTTGAATTCCAAAATAAGGAGCATATGTAAAACTTCTTTATGTGCTGAATATTACTCCATTGGTTAAATGTCCCAAGGGCTTATGAGTTTGCAGAGCTTTTTGATGTTTGCTTCTTAAATAAAACACAGTTATTAATCCCATTCATTTTCTAATCTTTGAGACCATCAATTTTCCATGTTTAGTGTGTGACATTTTTTATTAAAATAAAAGGACAATGTTCATGCCAACAGGAATTTCCCTTTCCATTTGACTCAGCTTTCTCAGCTGGCAACAGGCTTTTTCTGAAGTGGTGATACTTCTGACTTCCTCATTTTCAAGTACAAAACAAAAATTGAAGGAATCTTTTTTCCCTACTGCTGTTAATTTAGATCTCATTTTATCATAGAAACTGAAAGAGGTTTAGAGGATTATAAAAGCTTTTAACAGAATTGTGAGGCAGTTGTTTGCTACAAAGCATTTTGTCTGTTGCTGGAACAGTCCTAATTTTTAAGAAGTTATGAAAGAACTGGGAAGCTGGGAAGAAACACTGCTTATATCAAGTTCAAGTACACAGCTGGCACAACTGCCAGCTCCTCTGAGTGGAATAGAACTGGGTTGCATTGTAGAAGGCACAGCCATTCAATATTGCAAGAAAAACAAAAAAAGATTATGAGAATAGTACTTCTAGCATTACACCCCAGTTTGAAGACAAGATGTAAATGTCACCATCAGGATGAATTTGCATTCTTAACTGGTCTTAAACTTAAGACCAAATAAGACATTTCCACAAGCTGATTTTTTTCCATCTTTGGTGAAAAAAAGATTAGATGATGGGTTTCTTTAAATCCTCTCATGCTCAGAGTTGAACTGTGTCCTCCGTCGTGTTCTGTTTCTTCTTCACACAAAATATTTTTAAATGATAGTGGTGTATCATTGCTTACAAAAAGGATAAAGTGAAAAAAAAAGGATGAAGTAAAATCTTAGCAGTGATGATATCAATTCTGTTGTGTGGATGCTATGAGGGGACCACCATATGCTTTTAAGGGGTTGTAAATGTTCTTAGTAGTATTTTCTTATCTTGTTTCCTGTGTAGTGTTTTTTGTTGGAAGAAAAGGTGAAATGCATATTGAAAACTAAGAGCTAACTTTATGCTGTTTAGAGTGTTTATGTTTCAATATTGTTTACATAGTTGGGTTTGCATTTGGTTTGTCTGTTGCTTTTTATATTTCACTGGGAAAATATCAACATGGATTGTTTTGATATGCGGTGGACTTTTAGATGGAAAGGGAATGAAGGAGGGGATGGGGAAGTCTGGCAACCTCCCATTGAATCCAGATGTGAATCCTTGCCAGCCTGTTTCATAACTTTAAACATATAAAATACATTGTTGAAAGCTGATTGTTTGCCTTGGCTTGAAATCATTTTTAATGTAATCTTTTTGGGCTTGGTGACTGTGGTTTCTTCCTTAGACTTCTTTTACTTTGTCCTGGGCAATATACTTGTTGGCAAAGCACCCAGAGGTGCAGCAACGTGTTTATGAGGAAATAGTCAAGAAGCTGAGGAAAGATCAAGTTCCAGTTGCTCACGATGTCCCAAAATTGCCTTTGATTAGAGCTGTCCTGAAAGAAACCTTGAGGTAAGTAGCAGACAACTGAAAGACTAATTCATTCATTAGAATGTTATTCTAAAGAATTTTGAGTCCATTATAGCATTTGTAGTTCATTGTTGCTACTGCTATTTGCTGCTTCTACTTTTATTTATTTCAGCAGTATTGTGTTCAAGGATGCTCAGGTAATGAATAAGGTAGATTATATAATGTTTAATGTTTCTAAGTAGGGTAGAAGTGGTATCACATATGCAGGACATGTCTGTTAAGGTAAGGAATTGAAAGCTTGATTTTTCCCTTTAGTCTGTATGATAAAATGTAACAACCTCCTCCCCCACACTGGTGCTTTGCAGTACCACTTCAATAATTTTAAGCTTTTTGATTTAAATTAAAGGCATGTGACATACTTTTTTTATATGTTTATACTAAATGCTCATCATGAGGTGAGGGGAGTAAGAGGATTTTAGAGAAGGCATCAATAAGGCTTTTTCAGCTTTAGCAGTAGGGCTAAAATGTCTCCAGCCTGACCACCTAACTTCATGCTTGTACATGTGTAAAGCAAATAAATGCATAGATCAAATAATCCAACCTTCAGTTACTAATAAATAACTTTTCTCATATGACAGTCGTATTCTCTGAGATGATTTAAGGATTTTGAAGCTCCAAGGTGTTCTGTACTCCCGAAAAACAGTTTTGGCATGAATGAATATGGCATTCATCCTGCATATTTGTGAATGTAAATTGGAATCTAAACATTTTTTAAATTGTATTAGTAATTGTTATTATTGAACTTCAGATAAATATTTCTCACTAGGTTATATCCAGTATTGCCAGGAAATGGAAGAGTGACCCAAAAAGACTTGATCATTGGAGGATACTTGATACCAAAAGGGGTAGGTTCTGTTGCAGTCCTCTGCAGAGAACAGTTTAATTTTTGCAAATAAAATATAATCTGCTACAACATATATCAACTTAATTGATTTTAAAAGATTTCACCACCCTAGAACATTAAGAGGAAAGTAATTAAATACTTTAGAAAGTATTTACATGCCACAAATAGATGTTATGATTGACTTGTTGCTGTTGTTTTGATATTTTTTTATTTGGGTCCTCACCTGCAAATGAAATTTATCATCATGACTACTTCTTAATATTCTTGAGGGTGGAGTCTATTAATAACGTATCTATGTAATGGTACAATTAAATTTTAAAAGCATGAATTTCATTATTCTTGCAGTTTTCTG
>VXBU01015620.1:378480-403046 GCA_013400315.1 Bombycilla garrulus
TTTCCTCAGACCCAGCTGGCACTTTGTCATTATGCTACTTCATACAGTGAAGAAAATTTCTTGTTGGCAAATGAGTTCCGACCTGAGCGCTGGCTGAGGAAAGATAATTTGGACAGAGTAGACAACTTTGGTTCCATCCCCTTTGGCTATGGCATTCGAAGTTGTATAGGAAAAAGAATTGCAGAGCTGGAAATCCATCTTGCACTGATTCAGGTTAGAACTATTTAGATAGAATTACAAGAAAAGTGAATTGATAAATTTTTTTATGCATGCTATTTCTGGGTATCCTACAGTGCTAAAAATCTTTGTTTTGGAGTGTTGTCTAAGGTACTCTTGCTGCGAAGACTTAAAAAATTGAAAATAATCATGCATGAAAATAAACATACCATAGTACCTACACTACATGCAGATGGTATGATACATGTGATGTAAAACTGAAGGTAAGTTTGTTAAGCAAATATATAGATTTGGTACAGCAGGCTTTGGTAAGCAAATTAGAAATCTTTCTTAATGTATATTACAATGGTTACTTGCTCAGTTTCTGTGTTTTAGTTAGAAGAATNGAATTTTTCTATGTTCTGGGCTTTTTTGTCTCTTCCTGTTCTTTCTTCTAACTCTTTATCATTTTAGATATACATTATTTATAGTTATAAAAATAGTACATATGAGATATATTGTTTTTTATTGGTTCATATAATAAAGAAAATGTTCCCAACAGCTGTTACATTTTTTGTCATTTACATGACAGCCTATAACTCAAATAATGAGTCCAGATTGTGCAATCAAATAGCAAAGATTTGGTAACTATTTATAGTTACTCAACTGTAAAAATATTTAGATCCATTTTATGTATTCAAAGGAAAGCTTGAATTTGTCTTTGAATTTCCTTCAGTAAACTTCTAGAGCAATTGCTGAACATTTAGTGCCTGTCTTTTGGAATTGGAGCTCCCAGGGGGCTTGGTAAAACAAACATGCTTCCATCTCCTTGAAAAGGAGCCTCAAGGAAGCAGTGAAGAACCTGCTTTGTTTTCTGGAAATAAACTAGAACAAAATGGCACACAACCTATTTACAAACATAGAGATGATATTTAAGTGAGTTAAAATTAGAAACACATGGAGCTCATCAAAGAGAAATTGTTTCAGACCAGTCTGATTTCTTTTTTTGACTTGATCACTTAACTCATGTGGGGGTATAAAGTAAGTCATGTACTCTGACTTCAAGAAGTATTTTCACACGTCCTGTATGTTTTTCTCTCAATTAAATTAACAAAATTTGTTCCAGATGGAAGTGTCCATAAAATGCATGCACAGCTGGTTGGAAAAAGGAAATAGCTGGAGGCAGTAGCTATCAAATATTTGCTGTTGAATTGGGAAAGCATTTAATTAAAATTCTATAAAAGCCTTTCCTGCATTTGATTTAGGCTGTTATTTTCATTAACAGTGTAAGTGATGGATCAGAGAATAATTTTACAGTTTGCAGGGGATACCAAGCTGATGCGAATTAAGTTAAAATCAGGGGATATGAATATAGAATTTTGAAAAAAAAGGAGAAATATTCCATAAGCAACACAAAATTATTCACTAATGACAGTTGCAAGTTAGTGCCCTTGAGAAGAAATAAATGCATAAATACAAATTTATGAACAACTGTCTAGGTAATATTTGTACCATAGGAACAGACTGGACTGATATAGTAAAAAAAATCAGTCAATTCTGACAAGGCAATGTGATTTTAAATAATATCAGCAGCATTAGCAAGGTGTTTGAGATTATTAAAGAGGAGCTAAATTACTCAGTCTTGACAAACAGTGATGAATCCTCACTAAGCAACGATAAACAGCCATCCCCATGGACTGCATTTTAAGGACAATATAGCCAAATCCAAGGAAATTTGGAAGGCAAAGATAATAACAAGAGGAATATTAAAAAGAAAAATTAGAAGAAAGTTTTGTCAAACATCTGACACTGAAAAATGTAGTTATGTATGGGAAAATAATGCATTGATGATCAGCCATATTTATAGAAAAAAGTGTTTGAGATTATTAGGAAAAATTGAAGATGTTGCAGTATTTCCCTCTTGAAAATGTAAAAGTAGATAGCTGCGGTATTCTTCATTCAGAAAAATGTGTCTGATGGGATTTGGATTCCTATCGCTTTCTTAAAAATTTCATGTATTGATTGGTATTAAAGGAAGTGAAATAAAAAACTCATAGAGAGGAACCTCACAAAGTTTGGAAGCGACCTTAGTTTCTTTGATAGTTCAGACTGTTTAATCTGGTTATGTGGAAGTTCTTCAGAAAAGACTTGCTCAGTCCTCCCTCCATCAGAGGAGGAAGATTTTGAACTATAATCTTTACCTTGTAACACCTTCTGGTTTTTTCCTGGATGGGAATCCTAACACTTAAACTCTGCCAAACTGGCAACACAAATTTTGCTTGTGACAGTCTGTTATGCTCTCTTGTTTAAAGGCTGTTCGTCATTGGTAATTTTGCACTTTTTCTAATACTTGTCCTGTTAATGTTCACAGCTACTTCAGAATTTTGAAATCAAAATTTCTCCCAAAACTGAACCAGTTCATGCCAAAACTCATGGACTTTTGACTCCTGGAAACTCCATCAATGTCAGATTTTCTGACAGGAAGTGAAACTCAAATGTTTTGGAAGTACTTACACAATTTTCATGGAATCAGGTTTGCATTTTGTGGAAGTTTAAAACATGCTTGTTCTCTGGTTTGTAGGTATTTGACAATATCATGAAGTATTTTGTTCTGCCTTAGTTCTAGCAGTACATAAGAGCAATTACCTCTCCTGTAACAGATAATTACACATATGAAAATATATACGAAGAAAATTCCTTCTTGCAAAGGAATCTCCTTTTGCCTGGGAGAACTCCTAGTAACAACAACATATGCATTGAAGAAAGCCAACCAGAAGTAAATTCAGACATGTCAATATTGTTCAGTGGTTTTGTGACGCTGCTACTCGGTGAGTGTATTTGAGAGCAAGGGGATTATTATATAATATGTGGAAATTAGCTGCATGAAGAAGATTGTATTTTCATGTTTCTTGTCCTCCAGTGCTTTTTAAGAGTTTCCATGTAACAATGAAATTATGAAATGAAATAATTTTTTTAATATGTAAAAACATTTATTCTGCATGTATTAAAATCCGGTAATATGAAAAGTGAGGATAGAAAAATACAACTTATGTCACGTTTTTTAGACTTGAAATACAGAACATATACAAATTTATCTAAACTTAATCCCCAGAAAATGTTTCTATATAGTTTAAAAAAAAATAAAAGTCTTAAAAATGAAAGGTTAAATGTGACATTGGAGAGTTTGAAGCCAGGCATTGTTCTCATCACCAAAGCACAAGCCACTTTCATTGTTCTTGCTAATATGTCAAATCCAAATGTAAATATTAAAAGGAAGTCGTTGTTACATTTTTATCATTTAATTAAAATACTACTTTTAACTTTATTCACAGTTCTTCAACAGTAAGAACTGGAGACTTCCCATTTTAACTTACTGAACCCACAGGCAAAAATACAGAGTTCTGTAGGATGGAAATGTGACTACTAAAGTATCCAGAGGTTTTTTTTACTATCTGGGGCCTAACAGAAAGAGTGGACACCTGGAAGTTTGGATGTGGTCTTTTGGGGGTCATTTTGTTTGTTTGGCTGGTTTTTTTATGATTATTACTTTTCCTATGACAACCAACAGAAAACTCTCTCTTGCACCATACTCTGGATAACTTTAGTATCCCTGCACTAACCTAATATTCCCATTTTTGAGAGAAACTTTGTACCCTGTATCCACATTGTGCCTTGAACAATGTTCAAACCTGCATATCTTAATATGATACATATGTAATTATATGTAGTTAACTGTTTACATGTCAGGCTCTGACTGTTTTTTGAGAGGTAGTTTACATGCTGAGAATCATAAATATTTCAGCTAAATAAACTTAGCAAAAGTTTTGCAACTTCGTTTTTAAAATGACAACATTTTTCTTTGATTGTTTAGCCTTTGGAAGTCAAAGACAGGTTAGAAATTAAATAACACTGTAGTTTTAATGGTGTACATGAAATTTCACATTGCTAGCTAGCTGCTACAGTCGCACTGTTATAGTATTTTGATTCCTTTTTGTGGTGCCTTTTCAAGGTTTAGACAAAAGAAAAACAAAATCTCCTTTGTATGGATCTCATACAAAATAACAACACTAAACAAAATGGGTCTGATCTATAAGAGGATTAAATGCTTACATAAGGACTTTAAAATGTTATTCTTATATTGAGCATATATGCGTACTGTAAGAAAACCAGGTATTCTCTTGGGAATACTTTCCTTGAACAAGCTTGCCTTCTGATTTTTCCAGGGCTTCCAAGCTTCCTATTATTCTAATTTTGCTCCATTTTTTTTCCCCCTTTCTTTCCCTTCCTATTGTTATTTTCAATTGTCTCCATCTTAAATCAAATGAAGAGATTTGTATTTGCCAGAGCCAGCTGACATCCCAAAGGAGATGTTTTGCAAAATCTGTTTAATAGTCTATGGACTGAGTATTTGACTCCATAACTCTGCCTGGTTTTGTTGACTTGGAGAAAAAGAACTCTTGCATTGAATCCAAATTTGGATGTCATATGGTGCCTTCCGTTTGCTTTGTCACAGCATCATTAGAAACACCAGCCACTGCTATGCTGCAGTACATTTGCTGCTTGGTATGAGTCCCTAAGTAATACATTAGTGTAGAAGATGGAAGAGACATTCTAAAATGCTTTTTATAGCATTTGAATCTTTCAATGGAAACAGACAGTATTTCGTTTTAATAGAGCACCTATCCATGTAAGTTGTCTTTTATACATAATAAAATATTTATACAGAATTTACAAGTCTTTGTTCTTATTTTAATTACTATTTATATTTGCATTTTTCTTTAGCAGCTTAAAGTCATTAACTTGTTATGTTGAACTAAAAGATTCACTACTCCATGAGAAATTAATAGTTCAGATAGAAAAGATAGGGATTCTTAGAAGAATTTGAGGTGTATGATGACTTGGAGAAAGGGGAGATAACATTATGTTAAGAGTACTGTCATTGGGGAGGAAAAGTACTGGCAAAGTTATCCAAGAAATATCTGAGCACTGACTCTAATGTTAATGTTTTGATTCATTGCTTAATACATAGAGGAGTATTAAAGACATAAAAAAAAAGGCATAAGATGTGAAAATCAAACCAAAACAACAACAAAAATAGAACCCAGAATGTAATAGAAGGGAGATGGAAATTAATAGCAAAATATCTGTATGTAGGAAATAAAAACAGTTTATTTGAGGAACTCACCACTTGGAAATGTAATATGGAGAGGGAGGCCTACATAATCACAGGTGACTAGAAAGTGTAAGTATGTGGGAATAATGAGAAATGCAGCCTATAATGTATGAGATGCAATCTGACCTATTCTTCCCCAATTTCTATCAGAGATCCTTCTTCTGAAGTGCTGTGTACAGTGTGCTGAAGTGTTCAAGAAAGGTGGAGTTTGATTTGGACAGGTGATACACTAAGATTATCAGGTTAGTAGTTTCTGTGATCGGAGAAAGGGTTATAGTACAATGGTTTTTGCTCTGCCTCCCTATGGTTTGCTGGCTGATCAAGCCCTGGCACATCTGGAAGCTATGTAACTAACCATGGGCTTGGGAGAACTTGGTTTGTTGGACACAAAACTGCTGAGCTGATTTTGTTCATTCCAGCTGGATTAGATAACAGGTAGTGGAAATATGGATGTCTGCAAGAGACTAAATTTATCCTCTAAAAGTTCATGTAATTAGTCTAGAAAAGTGAATATTGTAAGAGAACATAAATCTTCTCTTCAAATACTTTCAGGTTAAGGTCTTTACTTCTTAAGGTAAAGGATAATGCCTGTTCAAAACAAGTATCACCAGTAACAATGAATAAATAAACTGTCAAACTATCAGGAGAATTAGAGTTTAGAATAAAGTCACTATAAGACATAGGGAAGACTGAAAAAGAAATATCCCCAACCGTGAAATGATAAAGTATGGTAAAAAGAATTCCATGAAGTGTTTCACTAGATTTACTCTATTCAGTCAGTTTTTCCATACTCTTGTAGGCAAGAAAGGAATCTATGAGGTCAATGGTGAAGTAGTCACAATGCCAGCAACATTGTTGCCAGTGGTGAATGAAACTTAGGAGCTTCTTAAACACCCCAGCAGGGAGGTGGCTGTGAAGGCGGAGAGCAGGATGCCTAGCAGCTGTGAACTGGAGAGAAACACGCACTGGGAGTGTGTCTGGAACTAGGAACTGAAGAGCTGTGCTGCTACTCAGGACTGGCAAGAGAGGAGTGAGAAAGCCACACCTAGTGGAAGCTTTGTGGCCTTTCCAAATATCACATGGGGTGCAAGTTCAGGAAGTGGAGAGGTCAGCTATGGACTGCATGGAGGATGGGGCAGGCTGAGAGAAAAGGTATGAGGTAGGAGTAGTTTGGGTGCCTGAGGTGTACTATTTGCACTGCGTATAAAAAAAAAGCCACTACTGGTTTTGATCACTGAAGCTTTTCCTTCCTATGCTATGTTGTCACAAAATGTTTATAACTTTAAAACATGCTATCATATAATGTCATGTAATTATTAGAGATTTATATTTTTGCTAATGCCAAACTTTGCCAGTGCATGCCCAGAGAAAGACTCGTAAAGGCTGTAACCAGTCTGTAACACTGATTCTCAGTGTTCAGAACAATGTTTGCAGTGGCAGGCTCCCATGATGGCAGAAGCTTCGGAGGGTTTTTCACCTCCTGAAGTGTCACAGAGGTGCCAATAGAGGATTTACAGGGGCAAGTGAAAAGCAGATGGTAGGATGATTTCAAATGCTACCAAGTGATAGTCCCAGCGGTGTAGAGCTACTGAGCACAGATGTAAATACATTTGCCAATGCCATCACTGGGGAGGACAACTGGTCTTACACATTGGACCCTTCTGATTTTTGCAAAGTGAGCACCTCTGTCATAGACTATATTTATTGAAGCAAGATAAACTACAGATCCCTGGAATGTGTGTGTGGGAAAATATCTAGGAAGCAGTCCAAAGTTGTTAGGTATTTCTTATTCCTGTGTAGGTTTCCATCTAAACCTTACACATACAGTAGTAATTAATAAATTTGGATGGAAGGTATATNTATACTTATTCATGTACTTGCTGGAAAAACAAAACAAAATGAAACACGTAAATTTTATATGAGTATTTAAAAAATAATTTCAGTTGAGTTTCCCCTGTGCTTCCAATAAGATTTTCTTCAGGAAACCACTGAAAATACTAGACTGTGGTTTTGGCACCACTAGGTGGTGCTGCCTTTATAGAATTCCTTAGTGAAAGTCTGTGATTATGCGTTAATGGAAAAAAAAAAAAAATATAGCTAAGAGCAATGTACTGATTATACTTCTTAAAGATAGACAGGTTTGGCTGCATTTGTTTGACAAGGGCTCTTAGCCCCTGTACATGTAAGCATTCTCAATTTCTGTTCATCTTTTGCATATCCTTGCTCTAAATGGAAATTTGCATGTGGAAGAAAGTACAGTATGTCCAAAGTTTCATATGGGAAAAGTTTTGTTAGAGAAAATCCAGCCTTTGCAGTCCTGTATGGCTCCTGCTGAGATTTGTCTTTAACAGTTTGTTAAGCATTGAGCTTTGACACTCTACCTGTTATCCTGCAAAATTCAAAATAAAGCCTTAGTCTGAAGAGATCAGTCTAGGTGAGATAAGAGTAAATGAGACAGGAAATAATTGAGAGGGATGTTTGTTATGTTTCAGACACTATTGTAGTAAACATTGCAGTAAAAAGAGATCATCTGACACCATTTAGAGGGTGTTGCACCAATCTTGGCAGTGTTTGAAACAGTGTTTGCTGTGAAATGTTTATCTAGTCGGGAAACAATTACACTGAAGTGAAAACTCACTGAAGTAGCCTATTTTACTCAGACAAAAGGAAGGTTGGAGTCCGGGACTTTGGAAAGAAGTGTCTAAGGGATAAACGACTGCAAGAGAATGTTTGCCACCATAGTTAAGTATGGGATAAGAAACATTTAGCCAAGCCTTTCTTACTTTCAGCAGCTCAACTTGTGAAGCTCTTTGTCTCCTTTATGCAGATAGGGGGTGAATATTTGAATTTGCTTGAGGATTCACCAATAATGCAGTCTTCTCCCAGATGCAAAAAAAGAAGCGTTAAGTTTAGAGAATCAGAAGAGTATGCAGGGAATCAGTTACACATATTTGGAAGGACTTGGCTAAAAATCTTCATCTAAAAAGATACCACTGAAAAGGCAATCAGTACTTCACTATCACATTTATAGATGCTTCTTTTATGGTCACAAATTCATAAATAATAAATGCATAGTAATCATGATAACTTTATTAAACACCTGTTATTTTCAGATGAAATTGTATGAAATAACATGCATTTCTTTTTGCAAAGAATGAAGGCACCAAATTTTTCCAAGAAATTCACTGGTTGCTAGTTTGGACTGGTTGCTGGTCAGCTTAGTTTTGCAATATAAATAGATATCAGCTCCAGAAAGGATGGGCAGCCGTTTGTCTCACCTCTATCCTACATTGTATTTTAAAAATGGTTACAGAACACCCCAACTTTGCAGATTTCCGAGACATAAATCTCAGCTGGCAAGGCTTTCTAGCTCATCCTGTGATGCAGAGATCAATCATCACCTCTGCAGGGAATGACTACATTTGTCCATCCACTGGCTATGTCAGATTAAATTGAGGCAGGAAAGATCTAATACAGCCATGCTGCTCTAGCAAAGCAGATGTCTCGAATGTTTGTATGTTCCCAAGGCTGTAAATTTTAGGCCCACACTGAACAGTTTCATCGTGTTGAATTCCTCTTTCTGCATCTTCTGGGACTGGGTCATCTTGATTGACAAAGCTTAATTGGCAAATGTGTAGGTAGAGATTAATGTTTGGATCTGTCACGCTTCTGGGTCACATTGGAATGCAAGAGTACTACTTGTAATTACTGCAATTGTGTTGATGTATAATTTGGTTTTAATTTCTTTCATTATTATTTCTGATGTTGGCATTTCACCACACTACTATAGACAGGATCAAATAAAATTTATGCTATTATTTGGCTAGAAAATAATTACAAATAGCACATTGTCCTTTTTCTACTGGAACAGAAAATAGTGCACTACTAATGAGTTTCTGCCATGAGAAGTGATGCAATATCAATTGTGCAATTCATCTAAAATTAAAATGAACTAAATTACAGAAAAATATATAGTGGATGGGGAATAACCTTACACTTCCCAGATGCTGAGTTAGATCAGGGTCCTCAGGCTTTTCCACTGAACTGGCTACTTCTCAGAGGAGAAAATCTTCCTAGGCCTTTGCTTTACTTCTATGACTATTATGTAACTGCATAGTGATAAGAAAAAAGAGAGGAGAGAAGAGTTCATTATTTTTAGATGTCTTCAAGCAACAAATGGAAGCATTCTCCTTATTGGTTATCATCATACACTTGACATCTAAAGTTTGGAAGTTTAATGTTGAACAATATGACTGGAAAGAGGAATGTTTAGTGTCAGCACCAGGGAGCAATGAGAATCCATAATTTATTTCTCCAGGATCTGTAAAGAAGAACTAAAACACGGAAGGCTTGTCATGCTTTAATGTTTTTTGAAGTATTTTTTAAGGGGATGGTAACTCATAAAAGGTTAAGTACTTCTAGACAGAAAATACTTTCTTTGGTTGGTTTTTGTGATTGTGATTGCTGTTTTTAGTGACTACTGGTTGTACCCAAGGCGCCCAGAGAAATACATCAAAGACAGCAGTGAGTCAACAAAGTCTTTGTGATCAGCTGGACATTCCTGTGGGATGAACAGCAACCTCTAATTGCAAGATAATTTGGGACTAGTATCTAAAGAAGTGCCTCTAATATTACATATAAACATAAAGGAACCTGTAAAATATTTTTTTATAAAAAGAGCATAACTGATCTGATTAGCTTTATCAAAACATGTCTAGGGCACTGTTCCATCTTGTATGGTATAAAGCACAAATCATGTGTATTTTCATTTATATATTCTGATATTTATATAAGAAGATGAAGACTTGTTTGCTGTGATGATAGGATAGAATAGGATAATTAATTAAATATCTCCAGGAAACATTTCATTAATGACAAGGTCAAACCCTCTTGTTCTCCCCCATAAAGAAAAGCTTTCTAAATAGAATGGAAATGTGTCATTTCAGCAGGAAAGAACTGTGTGTTTTTTAGGATCACCCCACCGTTACGAGACTGAGTTGGTGTAGTGTTGGTAGGATTTGCAATTGGATTGTACTATTTGTTGCTCTGTATAGGGAATGTAGGCTTGCTTGCCTTTCTAAATGTTTACTATGTAAGTTTTGGTAAATCTGGATCATGTTGGCATGCTAGGAAGGGATATTTTCAGTTATTTGGTTGGTTGTTTTAAATCTAGGATCTCGGAAGATCTGACAGCACACATATAGCCAGAGGATAATGCTGTGCAAGATTATTCTTATCCAGGCAGTTTGTTTTGTTTTGTTGTGATGTAGCTCACTGATGTTAGACCAAAAATACTGCTCTCTATTAATAGTTGCTTTTTGAGTTTCCATTTGCTACCAGTTTCTGGAAGCTTGTTTTACAAGCAGCACATTTCTGCAATATATATAATCAATTTTTCTTTACCTCCATGTCCAAGAGAGAAGTGTCATATTTTGTCTATCCTCAGCTTGTGACTCAAAGCTGTAAATTCCTTAAAATAAATGAAAATGTTGAAGTGATGGCTTAATTCCCCCTGCCCTTCTTTAGTTTTCAGTTTTTGTGATTCAGATTTCGATTTTTTTTTCCTGTCTGGACACCTATTCATGTGATTCCAAAAGGTGGGGTTTTGAGAGAACATCCTTAAAAAATTGAAAAAATTCCTAGTAAAGATGCTCAGATGCTGCAACATTTCCAGACTTCTGCTTTGGCTTTCAGAGTACAGTAGTAGAAACAACATATATTTCCATCACTTGTGCAGTGTGACGTGTTAAGAAAAATTTTCACAATTTACTAGGTTTGGTTCATTTATCTGGTAGTGTTGCCTTGTTTCAAAATATAGTTTGGAAACAAAGCAGGAATTTAGGTTGAAATTTATGTTTATTCTTCTACCATGCTGATGACCCTGATATCTGTATACACATGGCTTTGACTCATTAAACTGTAGAGGATGCTTGCTTTAGGACTGTGAATGTTCTCTGCTAAATTTGGCAGGAAGACTTGAAGATGTCACAGCATTGAATGATACATTAAAATGTTGCATAATTTGGGAAGAGAAATATATAATTTCTAACTAATTCTAACTATTAAGGCCTTCACTTTTTTTTGCTGAATCTTTATGAAAGCCTTTTTAGAGAGTTGATAGAGCTCTGAAAATGGCTGAGTTGTTACATGTAAGACTATTTCTTTTTTTGCAGTTTTCTGTGTTGTATTTTCTTCAGTTCAATCCTGATGATCCAGGTCTAGGAAAACATTATTATAAATGTCAGTAATTATTAAATAGAAGAGATTGTATGAATAAATTGTATCCAGTGTTTCATTAAACATGTGCAGAAAACAGGATTTGCCCAGACGGGAAAGTTACCATCCTTAGTTTCTGAAAAATCAAATCCCAAACCTCAAAAGTAAAGAGCTGGATAATTCTGCAAACTGAAAAGGTCTAAGTTGATAGTAAGCTTGCAGTAATTGAAGGGGAGATAGCTCTTGTAAGTAATGTGCATTGAATAAGTCACTCTATTTTGTTGCCAAGGAAATAAAATGAGGCTCTTGGTAAAGGGAAGCAAGGAGGAAGACATTGCAACTGGGACAACTGTTACCATTACATAATCCATTTGGCATGGAATATCACAAGTGTGGTACCTTGTGGACTTATGTTTGATAGAAAATATCAAATTCCTCCTGCATTTCCGTGACAGTTTGTACTGTTGATATAGTATCCTGGTGACATGATATCCTTTGTGTGATTCCACCAGTTGGGCCACATGTTCTACAGTAGCTATAAGTGGGGGTAAACTGGCCCATCCACTTGAGTTTAGAATTATTTCTGATTTTTTAGATGTTTTAATAAATAGTTGAAGGCTTCAAGAATTCTCAGAATGTTTTCCAAAGGAAGCACATTATTTGCTTGCCTGTTTCTTGCTGACTGATGACAATGAAAAAGTAAAAACGCAATTATTCCATATTTGCCAAATCCCTTCCTTTCCTGCATAATAGAATACACAGAAATTCTGATAAGCTGCTTGGAAATATATTTGTGCAAAGCTGACAGAGCACTGTCATCCTTTACTCACTTCATTTAACAGTGAAGGGTAGCTAATCTGTCACAAATTCAGGGCCAAAGATCACTTTGTGATGACTAAATCCACACAGGCAGAGAAAAAAAATAGTTACATGCAGGAGTATCAAGCACACACAGGTATGCGGATGGAAAAGAAATATGATCTGAATTTTGAAGCTGTGAAAAATCTGTCAAAGTTTGGAGGTCCCAGTAAGACACATTATGAACACCACATAATTGCCTAGAATTCAAGCAAGCTTGCAGTCAGGGGGCAGTCTTCAGTGAGATGTGAGACAAAGTTTTAATGTCATTTTATTTCCTTCCTCTCCCTGTTTCTGAACTGAGGCTGGAGTAGACAGGCAAAGCTCTCAGCTTTGGAGCCTTCCCAATGCTACAGTATTAGTTTTTTTGGTGGGTTTTTTTGTGTGTTTAGAGCATGAGAAAAATAGCTTGGGTGTCATCTTCTGTTTCATAAAAGATAATGGAGAGATTCAACAGGAATTGAGTGTTTGCGAGGTGTGGGAGAGAACACCTTCGGATACTTTTTAAATCAAAGTTCTTTCATGTTGCTCTTGTTTTAAAGGACAGAGCACATTATCAGCAAGTTCTTAACTATTATTTTTATGGCAGAAACTTCCTGATTCTTCCCTGCACCTTTCTGTGGGAGAACAAAGGGAGAGTTTGCAAGAGAATATAGTCAGTCAGAAAGGAATTCTAAGGCAAACTAGATAATGGTGAAATTGATAACCAAATTATCCTTGACAATGTTATCAGGTTAAAAGAAAAGACAGAAGTCACCTTTGCAAGCTCTTCTGGAATGCTGTCTCAGAAGAATGCATGATCTGCAATGGAAAGAAAAAGGCAGGCAAGGCTGGAGTTAGAACTTGATTAGATTTTGCTACATAATATATTCAGTGCAATTTGTTGTTTTCAAGATACTGGATTTACTGTGTTAAGTTAGTCCTTCAACTGATATCACTAAAGCAAGAGAATGGTGCTGGCAGGGAGTGAGGCCAACTGAGCTGTGGTGTTACAGCCACAGGTAGAACAAAGCTATGGATCCAAACAGTCAGGTTGTTTATTATCTGAACTTCAGCTTTGAATACTACAAGAAATTATGATTGAAATAGGCCCATCTTGCATTATATGTGTACTTGGGCTGAAGGGCTTTAGAACTCTTCAAACAGCTTACTGCAAATATTATTCAGTACAAATATAAGCATTTAAAGAATTCAATAATTATATATTTACATTTTCCATAAAAATTTAATTAACTGAACTCTACTAAATATTTTCTATCAACTGTAGTTATACACTTAAAATCAGAACTCCTTGCTGAAAAGAAATAAAAATCAATTTAACTGGCTTTTAATCTTCTTTGTAAATGGAACAAAGAATATATACTTCTAGTTCTGTGAATGGTAGAAACCACTACTACTGTAATTTTAGAATTATTTTATTTAAATGAATTTGATTATACATGAAAGATTTTGCCATCAGTAGCAGGGAAGATTTTGATTATCACAGCTTGTAGTTTTAAACACATGAACTACAATTTAAAGGTTCAAGTCAGAAAAAATAAAATATAAGTTAATGGATATATTGCTGAAATTGCTATTTGAAAAACAAATTTTTATACAATTTAAATTACTTATCATGAAGAAAACATCCTCTTCCCAGATGGACAAAACTGGCAAAACAGGAATACTAATAATAGTTAAAAAAAAGAGCTGGAACAACAATTTGTGCAACGAAGGGAATAAATTGTACCTAAGCTATAAAATAATAGACTCTGTGCCAGTGAACATTTAAGCATATGTTTAATTGTAAACAGGTGAACAGTTCATCTCCCTTTAATGAGACAATTGAGAAGTGAAATGCACTTATGGGGCTGAGGCCTAACATAGTTATTATTGACTAGAGTATTAATCAATTAAGAAAGCCATAAAAAAGCAGTGGTGGGTATGTACATGTTAAATATGCCTGTTTGTGCTAGAGTGCTTGACAGATTTGCTTCTTCCCTCTGAACTGTGGAAATGAGTCATCCTGTCACCAGGGAGATGGACTACAGGTGGGTTTCATAATCCATCTGGCTTTCTTAACTTCAGCTATTTAAGCTATTCAGCTAATCTCTCCTTGTAGCTAAGGGGGAAGGTCCTGGTTTACCTTTATCAGCTTTGGAGTTGTGGATTTCTCTCTTTTGACTATAAAAGGAGCTAAGGTGACTCAGCCTAAATTAAATATGTTTAGCTGGTTACAGGCAGCTGAAATGAGGTATTCTGGGGTTCAGTATTAGAACAGATGAGGCAACTATGCATATATTGAACTTAAATGACTCTCACTGTGGGAAATACTCATAAGCATTAAGTTTGATTTCTTTTAACTCCAATTGTCACTAGTGGCCTCCAAAAAGTTTGATATCTCTGTCTCACAATGCCACAAAGCACAAACAAATATAAGCATTATGTTGCTAGCCTGTATGTTTATTACTACATGACTGCACTGCAATGGTTTTGCTTTGCTAGATCTACTGGGCTTTATTCCTTTACACAGAATGATTTACTGAAATCATTCCTACTGAAATTATTTACATTTATAACCTTGTAAAACACAGTAAGCTTGAGATAGAACAATGCTGGATAGATATGAGATGGGAGCCACTCTTGTTCACAAAGCAACAACCTCCTGCGTATATTACCTGGCTGAAATTGCATTTATGGTCATTCAGTTGCATGGCCACTCATAATACGTGGGTCATACCTTTTTTCGACACACCTGGAGCCCAGCAAATGCTTTGCAGCTTTGATGCTGATCCAATCAAGCACAGAAATAACTGGGAAATTACTCATGCTGAGAGGTGGATACTTGCTGTTAATCCCAGCTTTTAAAGTGTACACAGTTTGTCATCATTTTTCATTGTGGTGAACATGTGTGTCTGGCTAGTTTTATTTCACGATTGTCTGACATTTGCTGCGGACTCTCTTTTCAGTTCATGTGCTGGCTGCAATCATTTGCTTTTCCCTTGAAAGGCTGTAATCAGACAAAAATGCCCTCAAAACCAGTTCCACTGAAGAAAAGACCTAGGCAGGAGAAGCAAATACATGAGGTAGGGTGGAGAGGAATGTGTTCTGACCCTGAAACATCTGCTCTTTTAAATGTGATGTTATAAATGTTTAACCACATGTACATCTTTCAACCTTAAAAGCTCAGCTAAAGCAGAGGACGTGGGGGTGAGAGAAGAATTATAGATGATACCCAAGAAGAAAGGCAACATGAAAATAACTAGTAAGGCTGAAAATACGGAAAAAAATCAGATGCATTTGGGACAAATACTACAGAAAATAAATACTAAATTAATACTAAATACTAATAATACAGAGAGATGAATACTAAATGTAAAAGCGGGAAGGAATTGAATAAATTTGCAGTTTGCAGTACTGGCATCATGAGTACTCACACAATGAGTATGTCTTGTATCACTGCACTTTTCTCATACACAACTGAAACACATGCCCTAGTATTTTATTACTATAGTAATAAAATATAATTTAAGAATTTTAGAATAGTAGGTCTATTAAAATAATTGAAGTATACCATGGATTTAAGCTGGATTCTGTATGAAGGTTTTGTCATTAAAAAAAGTCATTGTCAAAACAGGCAGGAAATGCAGAGGCACTGTCTCATGAAGCCTTACAAAGAGGAGTTGACAGGTTCTCTGCCCACAGTTTCTAAGGGCTCTGGCAAGACAATTGTTTTTATTTTAATTGTTTTTATTTTTATTTTCTGTTCTGAATACAGTACTGAAGCAGAGATGGGAAACAATAAAAGACATAAGCTGGAAGACCTGGCCCAGCTCTCTTAAGTTATCACCTTCAACATTTATGTGCTGCTTTACATTGCAGTAGTGTGTGGTACACTCTTCCCTGTGTGTGTGAAACTGGAGATAACAGTCTTCATCTGGAAAAGTAATGGGAGCGTGAAATGGTCTGGGGACACAGAGAAGTTTTGGTCCCATCATTTAATTAAAATAGGTGTTTCCATCTTAAACAAAAAGTAAATGCAAGTTTGTTATATGTCTCAATTTTCTGCAGAGCTCTGGCTTGGCTGGTACTGTCCTGGGTACTGAGTGCACATAGCCCCAAGCTCCCACCAAGAACTGGGATGAGTGTGCAGAAGCAGGATAGGAAGGAAGGAGGGTTCCCCACCACTCGCCCAAGCCCTGGTGTGTGGTACTGACGGAAGCCTGGGGGCTGAGTATTAGGATGTGAATAATAGCACTGAGGTGGCTTCCTGTATTCCAGGAAGCAGAACCTTGTCCTGACGTGTAAAGGAATAAAGCCCAGTAGATCTAGCAAAGCAAAACCAAAGCCAGGTGGCCAGGAAGGCCAATGGCATCGTGGCTAATGGTCACAGAAATGGCATCAGTGTGGCCACCAGGACCAGGGCAGTGATCATCTCCCTGTATCTGGCACTGGTCAGGATTCACCCCAAATCCTCTGTTCAGTTTTGTGGCCGTTCAATTCAGGAAAGACATTGAGGTGCTGGAGTGTGTCCACAGAAGGGTAACAAGGCTGGTGAAAGATCTGGAGCATAAGTCCCATGAGGAACAGCTGAGGGAGCTGGGAGGATTCAGCCTGGAGAAAAGGAGTCTCAGGGGAGACTCTGTACTCACCTGAAAGGAGATTGTAGCAAGGTGGGGTTTGTTCTCTTTTCCCAGGTAACAAGTGACAGAACTAGAAGGAATGGCTTTAGGATGTGCTGTCTGAGCTTTAGATTGGACATTGGGAAAAATTTCTTCACTGAAAGGGTGGTCAGGCATTGGAATATGCTGCCCAAGGAAATGGTGAAATCACCATCCCTGGAAGTGTTCAAAGGGTGGGGAATGTGGCACTTGGGGATATGGTTTAGCAGTGAACACAGTGATGGTGGGGTAATGGTTGGACTCAATTACCTGAGAGGTCTTTTCCAACCTTAATAATTCTGTAATTAAAGAATGGAATCTTCTGAAATTTCATGTCATCTTTTAAAATCAGGGGTTTGATTCACTTCCAGGTAACCTTCCTTAAGGATTTAAACTTCCCCTTTGTGCTTGTGAAGATCCAGGAGTAATTTGAGAAGTACCTGTGTCCTATGAATTTGGACAATCAGAGATAACAATTAGTGGTACAGATTTCTTAAAACAAGCGTGTGGTTTTGCTGCGGGAAAGACGACAGCAAACTCATTCCACCATTAAGATTAATCCCGTGCGATGCTTCCCAGACTATCCTACCCTGTTGGCTTCCTCTGGGACAGGCAGCGGCGGGGACCCGGAGGAGGCAGGCAGGCAGGCAGGGTGGGGGAAATCCGTCTAAAACCTGCCCCCATCCCTGTCCCTGTAAGGCAGCGCTATCCCTTTAAAAGGCGGCGGGCGGCAGGCGGGAGGCGGCGGTGACGGTCGGGGCCATCGCCTGCCCGCCGGCTTTTCCCCCCCCTTCCTGCCGGTCCGTCGCTCGCAGCCCGTTAAAAAGAGAAGGCAAGATGGCCGAGCTGGGCAGCAAGGGGGTCACGGCCGGGAAAATCGCCAGCAACGTCCAGAAGAAGCTGACGCGGGCGCAGGAGAAGGTAGGGGAGAAGGGGGGCATCCCCGGGATGCGGGGCTGGGAGGGCGGCACGCGGGTACCGGGGATGACAGCCCTCTGCGAGGCAGGGATGCGTCTCGCAGTGGGTGCTAGCGGGGGGGTGGCAGCTGCCTTCCCTGCCTGCGGAACCAGGGCCCCTTTGCATCCCGAGCACGCCGAGTGTCCCTGTCGGAGCGGTGAGGGCTCACCGTCCGCCTGCGGAAACATGGCATCGCGTTCGGCCGGCAGCGGCAGGCAGCGCGGAGCGCCGCACGCTTGTGCTGTACCCGCAGATGCTTATTGTTTCAACAGGAGGAGACCTTCCCCTTGTGGCATTTAGGATGTGCTTTATGCAACGTTTTCGAGAGCAGTTCTGTATTCTGCTGTAGCGTTAAATGCGTAACCTCAGAGATGGTGAGGGAAAGGAGATGGACACTTGCCCTTATCTTCCAACAGCATCGCGTGATAGTCGCTACTCGCTGTACTGACCTTGAGCTCCTCAGTTTGGAACGGTGGTTAAGCCAAAGCCAAAGGGCCTTTAAAGATTGTGCCGATCTGCTGGGAGAGGGGAGGTTTTTGCATCCCGGGAGCCCTTTCGCTGCTCTCCGCCCACCCCTGTGCCAGCAGAAGGTGCCAGGAATATGCAATGGATACTTTTCCTGTTCATCTCTCTGGCATGCTGCAGCTGATGCCAGATGCCTGCTCCGTGTAGGGATTATCGGGCGTTTTACGCAGGGACATTCATCAGCTGCTTTTATTGCAGGCACGCTCGTCTTGATTTTCAGTGGTTTGCTGTGAGATGACATTGACTGAATAAGGACTGGTGCATCTTTGAGGGAGGGCGGGCAAGCAGATCTGCCCACTGCTGTTCGTGTTCCCTGGGGGTTATCTTTAGCAGCTAGATTTAATCTAGGAGAGTTGGGATTAAATGCAGTGCTGGCCTGAGCCTTATACCAGTCTCTGACACTGCTCAAAAAACGCTGCTGGGTCAGAATGGCAGCCCAAACCATTTGGATTTAATGTTGCATATGCTGAATCCACTACTTTTATCTCACTTACTGAGACTAGGAGCGTCCCTTGAACTTGTCTAACTGCTTGGAAAGAGCCCCAACGACTGCGAGATCCAGTATGGAACTGCAGCAGCAGGGTCCTGGCTTCACTCTGTGCACAAGACTGAGCATAGCCACATCTCTGGTTTTCTTTACCCTGCTGTGGTTCAGAGGGGACAGGACAGGGAATCTGGTCCACCTTGAACTCAGCCACAGATGCTAACTTCATTCTGTGTTAGCCACCAGATGGCAACCATATTTGTAGATAATATTAGGGTACGTGGTAGAGGCTGAGCTCCTGGGCCTGCGGATGAAGTTATTGTATTCAGTGGTGAAGCTTGGAAGCAAGCGTGTCCTGCCAAGCCCTGCCCTGTCTCTTATCAAACATACACAGGTTCTTTTCCTGGGGAGGATTTTCCACAAATTTCTATCAACTGTTGATCTAGCTCATTTCCTTGCTCATGCCCTGGTGGTGTTTGGGGATGTGGGAATGACAATAATAATTGAGAGTTAGCTGTATATTGCAGGTGATTTGCACTATCCGAAAACAGTTGTTTGTCTCTTTGGGAAGAGAAAGGCACAGCTTGTTTTCCTCTAAGGAGAAAAGGAAAACAACCCCAAAGCACTTGCTAACACAAATTCTAGACCCTTCAGCTGTTGTTATCCTGATGCAACAGTACAACTTTAATCTCTGGGCTGTCTAAAAAATAAAAAAAAAGGCATTGCTTGCTTCATCATCTGACTTGCCTCTTCATACTGCTACAGGATTGTCTGTAACAATTCCTCTTTTGTGAAACATTCAGTATTTTACCCATAAGGGACAGACTTTCACTGAGGAATATATGTCAGAGTTAACTTTCAGGTCGTGAGGAGAGATGCAGCTGAATACGAAATGATGTAGAAGAACCAGTGGTTATGACACTCTACACTTGTGGTATTTATTTATAAACTGAGAAACTGTGTTTACCAAGAAGGGTAAACTGTGTGTCAGGAGATAAGGACCAGGTGTTAAATAATTAAAAAAAAAAGGTAAGCAGAAGTGTGCAGAGGTGGATCTGGTAACAACTTAAAGGTGTTACATTTTTGTGAATATATTTTGGCTAGGGTTGAACTTTGCCTTTTTTTGAGGCTTAAACAAGCTGACTGTTCCTTTTCCATATCGTATTTTGATTTGAAGCAAAGATAAAAAAGTTCTTCCCTTGGGAATATCTCCCTCTCAACTGGAGTCCTTAGGCTTTGACCTCAGCAGTTTTTCTAATGGTGAATTTCAGCCTTGTGTTAAGCAAAGAATGATGTCTTTTTGTTCAGTGCAGAATTCACACTGAAGCACTGGACACATCCTTTCTTCCCTTCTGAGATGCCTATTATGTAAACTATGTAAGATATTTCTTCAGAAGTGCTATTTGTTTTGAGCCTTTCAGTAAAACTTGGCTGTTTTTGGAAGACACTTTAGCAATTCCACAGGAAATATATGATGGAATGGTTGACTGTGCTTTTTCCAAACGGGATGGACACCCGTTTAACCTCCATCTCTACTCAGACGTAGCCTCAAGTACAATACCTGGCAATAATTTGTCACTTGTCCAGTGAAATGTATCAAATAAGTTGATGCTGCTATCTAAAGGAACACTCCTTGCAGAAGGAACTCATGCCACTCTTTCTAACTCATATAACTTTTTTCTACTAATTAGGATAAATTAGGATATTTAGGCTGGAAATTGTGATCTATTCATCCTAAATTTAGCTGAAGGATTTTTAGACTGAGATGTTGAGCTCTGGACTTTTCATAATTCTAAACTTCTTAAATATAAGTCATGGTGTCTCAGAGGGAGCCTAATGTTTGCAGCTCTTTTAAACTTTTTTAGTGAGGCTATGAAGTTTTTTTTGTTCTTTGTTTGCAATCCATCACCTGGTTAAAGTTTGTATTTCTACTTTGTGGCCAGTTTTTATCTTAACACTTTTGAAAATTTTAAAAATCTCCCTGGTTTCCACAATTCCCATTTTCCTCTAATAATGTCCTGTTTCTGAATGTGTCTATCTGCATATGCACATTTCTGCTTTGAACAAATTCAAACAGCATCTTGGTGACTTGATGCAGTCCTGGTGTGAGGGTAGCTCCTCTGTGAGGTTCCAGCAGGGAGGTGAGCTTGGGGAGCAAATGAGTTGGGGTTTAGTAGCTTGGCTGGCAGTGAGGGTCCTTGTCTTGGGATCAGGCTCTTTGCATTCCTTCAGCATGTTAGGCAGAGGTTCTGTGTGGAAAGATGTTATTGGCTGTACAGGCACCAACTGTTGGTTTAAGTTGCATACAGATTAATAGCTTTGTCTGAGGAGATGAACTGTAAAGTTGACATCAGAAAGAAAGAAAATTTTTTTTTTCTTGCGAATTTATTTTGTGTGGAGAGGAGTAGAAAGGAATGAATTTAGTTTTACTTAGACTGTGTGTGGGAAGTTCTTATCCTGTAGTAGTGCTGGTCTCTCACTCTTTTTGTTACAAAGCTGGGCAAAATGAGGAGTCTGTGTTCTGTGAGATGAACAGACTGTTGTATTTTGTCATGGGTTTCTTCTGATGTACCAATAAGCCAAGGCATCCCTAATTTTCCCTCTCCATCCTTAACGAAAGGGGAAGGCTTTGTTTTCTATGCAGGACCTGGCAAAGTTTAGTTTGGACATCCAAACTCCCTTGCATTAGGGGGTCACATTTAGGTCACAGGCTGTTGTTTATAGTCATGGACTCTGACTTGCTGTGTTTCCATGAAATGTCACCTCTGCTTTGGGTTGTTGGCTTTGTTAATTCCACCGATGTTTACCCACATCTGTTTGAAGTTTTCCTGGTTAAACCATCTGTCACAGCAAAGTTCTGCTCTCCTTCAGCTGCACAGTCCAGGGAGGCTGGGCTGTAGTCTTGGTTTCACAGATTGTGGTTTGGGTGGAACAGGGTTTGCGGAAGGCATGGTTTGCATTTTGAGTTTGCCCTGATAAGATATTTTTTCCCCCTTCTAAGTCAAGCTCCAATAGGTGGAAACACCTGGAATGAAATTTCAACCCTGTTGAAGCAGATGAGAGTCCATACTAATGAGCAGTACCCAAGAACCTTAAAGCAAGTTTAAATACAGCTGATAATCAGGGTTCACCTGTCAGAGGCTCCCTGCTCTGTAGAAACTCTGCAGATGGGGAGGGAGCCTTTCTATAAGAATGGTAGATGCAGAAAGCTCTCTTATTGAGAAGTATTACATCTACCTACTTGAGAGAAGTTCCTTATTGGTTTTCCTTTGGGATCCTTATGTCTCTTCAAAGCTTCTTAGGTTGTTTTTTTTTTTTTCTTGCTTTTGCAATAGGGTGGGATGGTTTGTTGGCAGTCTGCCTTGTGCCGGTGAAGAACAAATAACCTGAAGAGCTACAAGTATTGTTTGCCTATTGATCTGGCAGGAAATTTGATGTTTTGGTTTTTTTCCTGGAGGGCTCCCCAGATGACAAAGACAAGGCTTTTTACTTTGTCTCTTAGCTTGCTTTCTCAAAAATGCAGGGCTTAGGGGATAGGTAGAGTCTCAAAGGTACTTTGCACCTAAAGGTTGCTGGAAAACAGGCACTGGATACAGGAGGAAGATCTGAATTAATGCCCCTAATGTTCAGATGATTCCAGTATGAGCTCAGACTATATTACTGGTATCAGATAATCTGTATGGAACAGGGAGGAGGTGAAATAGGAAACCAGGCTCCACATGTATCCTTGCCCATAGAATGATTTGCTTGGCAGGGCACTTACAGTGTCCTGCTGAAGGTGCCCTTCTGTCTGGCTGTTGGCAACAGATTTCTTATATGAAACAGAATCTCATGGACGGATGAATTTTCTGATTGGAAAAGGCCCAACCCTATTCCTTGTCATTTTATCTTCCCTGTAAGTTCTAGACTTGCAAACAGTCCTCTTCAGTGCAGTTTTTGCGAGATCAGGTTTATAAAGCAGGATCGGGAGGGTCTCTTTCCACTGCGGGGTTTTAAAGAGGCTCTAGGCCATACAGAGTTAGTGTTACAGACCTCATCTCTCAGGGGTGACATCAAAGCTTGTCTGGCTTCTCTCTCCATCCTGCATGCTGTTAGCAAGGTTTGTATTTCCAGGCACAAATGTTTGTTTTCTCTCCAACATCATGATGGCTCTTCCCATGTGACTAGCAGATGACATGGCTCTAGCCAAGCTGTTTGGAATGCTGGGTTCAGCCTGAAATGTTCAGCATCTAACCGGACTAGGGTCTTTGGGAATAATGCAGAATTTTCCTCTGTTCACGACTCTTTAGACAGAGACACAAGACCCTGTTGCTTGGGATCAAATGTATAATAAAGCTCTGGTTCCAGAAATATTTGGAATGACAAGAGGGTCCCTTAGGCTAACAGGTATTAGAGTGGCTATTTTTTCTGCTGTTGTGATGGCGGCCAGACACCTGAGCTGCCCGTTGTGCGAGTTCTGCAACTTTGCAAGGATCTTCTTACCATCCTGGCTGCCTACCTGTACACTGAGGGATCAGTCTGTCTTCCCAGAAGTTCTGTGCTGGCAACCTGACATGATCCTGAAGGCAGACTCAAATTTGCTAAGCAGATCAGGCGGGTCTGTCACCCTGACCTGGCCACAGCTCAGCCCCCTAAGTGGGCTGGCCCACTCAGGGTGTGCAGACCAGCAGCTTCCAGTGGGGGATAAGACTGCATTAATGTTGACCAACAAATGGTGCATTCTCTACCCCAGAGCAATGAGATGGGAACAAATATTAAAATACTAAGAAAGCCTCTTTGAAGCACTGCTGACAGGTAGAATAGTGCAACTAGGTCCATTCTGACTTCAGGCTGTGTTTTAGCCTTCTCTTGAGGGGTTGTATATTTGACTTTCTCCAGCAATTTTGCAATATTGAATGTATGAAAGCCGGCAAGCCTGTACCATTCTGGCATTCCTACTGCTGAGCTAAAAGGTTACATCTTTCACAGGGAGGGATTGGGAGAGAGAAGAAGGTAATTTCCATTGTCTCACTAGTCAAAATAAATTTTAAATACGGTATTAGTTGAGTACTTAATACTGTCAGAACAGAAGAGAGGAACTTCTGCGGATTTGCCTGAACTACTGGCAGTGGCACAGGGGATGAATAAATCTTGTCAGGTGTCTTTTCAGCAGGTGCATCCAAGTGGCTGGTGGACCTCAGACAGTTCAGGTTTCCCTGGGCACTGTCTTAGCCTCCGAAGCTGTTTGATCTTCACAAAGCTGGCAAGTACTTCAGGGTATGTCCTGTGCCACATTCCTAGAGAAAAACTTAAAATATATTTATTAGCAGAAAATAGGATTGATGAGATGTTGGTGTTTTTTTGTTTGTTTGGGGTTTTTATTGTTTTGTTTTGGTTATATTTTCGCCATGCCACCTAGTTTTGTTTCTTAGCTGCTACTCAGAAAATACCTGTCTTTTGATTTGTAGTTCTCTTTAGATGTGTAAATTTGTGATCTGAAGGAACTGAAGGTAATTGAAATTCTTCAACCTGCTGAAATTGTGCAGTTGTTTTATTTATTTTTTCTCCCCCCCTCCTC
>VXBU01015620.1:403064-487640 GCA_013400315.1 Bombycilla garrulus
CCCCCTTTTTTTTTTTTTCCGTCTCTCCTGGGTTTCTCTTTTATTATGTTGGGAGCTTGCATTCAGGAAGGGTTTGCCAGAGCAGGGAGTTGCATTTTGTGGAAAACTTGGAAGCCAGAGCTTGGGGCATTCACAGACCAAGACAGTGGTCTCACAGAATCACTATGAAGCAGCTTTATGAAATGAAAAATAGGTATTGTGTTTGCTCAGATCACTGCTAGTATGCATGTGCAACACAGAATTTTCTACTGTTTAGGCTGGGTCAGAGTGAACTTTACTCAGACCTGTTGCTGGGAGGTTGAAGTTTCTGAAAGTCAGCATATGCACAAAAGTGCTGTTGGGACAGTCATGAAAGCCAGACAGTGTTGCTTTTCTTTTTGTCCCTTTCTTTACAAGAAAGGAGAAGTCTGGGTGGCAGTGTTCTTAATGTAGGCTGCCAGACAGGATGGAGAGTGCAAATTTCACCAATAAGGAGAAAGCAGCGCTTAACAGCAACTAATCCCTCTGTGAAAACCATAGGCTGTATTTAATCTCTTGATATGCAGAAGTGCTGCCCTCTCTGCAAGGATTTGACAGGCAGTTTCAGAAAGCTGGTAACCTGTTCTGAAATTCTTTATTTTTTGGTAATTCTGCACTGCACTGATCGTGTTTGATTTGTTTATTTTAAATAGGTTTAGAACTTTTTGTTAAATTTGGTTTAAGAGCCACATTATTTTCTCAGTTGTTTTTGAAGTTAGCTCTTCAAGAGGGAGATTAGAGGTCGATACAGCTGAAGTACAAACATTTTTCACTGGGCAGTTGCTAATACTCTGCTTTGGAACTGTATTAGACAGAGCTGAATGCTTGTTTGCCAGCAGGGATGGAAAGGGAACTTCAATGATACAGAAACTACAGTGTTTGAAAACACAGCTAAAAGTGTTTACGCTTTTAGTGGTTTTTTTTCCCTTTGTACTACTTGGCTTGACTGCACATTTTATCAGGCCAGAAACAATGATGTATGACTTAACCAACTCCGAACTGAGTTGGATGGTATTTGCAGAGTGAAATAGCAATTCTTCCCATTGGGTTTACTTGGAATGGTGCCAGCAACAGATGTAAACTTATACTGAGGTGGTATAAAGACTGATATTTGAAGAAAATGTAGATCTCTGCATCTTTTTTATTTAACAGATGTGATGGTCTTGTAGCTCTGCAGTACCCTTGTAGGTGAAGTTAACCATTCCTGTAAGCTGTTAGAACTTCTTAAGGCTTGATCCTGCCACGTCCGTGAGTCTTGAGCGTGGAAGGACCAAGCTTATTTCCATTCCTGCTTCTTCAGTCACTGTGGGGAAATATAGGCAAAACCTTGAAGGGGAAAAAAGAGTATGTTTTAAAAAATGCAGGAAATTGCTTTCCTGGAATTTGAATGTTCAACTCATTAATTTTGAATTTTCAGGCTGTAAAGTGTTGTCTTGGAGAGCTACTCTCTTTCCCCACTGTGGGTGCAACATGACCCTTTGGCCTGAGAGTTGAGCCTGACACACGAGGCACAAAAGGGGTTTGAGTTATTGTACTGAGGGACAGCATATTTCAAAGGTTGGTTGAAAATGTGTTTTTGGAAAAATTCTGTTGAGAGAGATGGCGGCTTCCATAAGAGGAACAGTGCTCAAGGAGAGTGTAAAACTTTTCAGATGGAGAAATACACTTGGGTTTTGTACTGAAACACTCCTTAAGGTACGGTTTCCTCAGCAGAGGAGTGAAATGGCTATTCTTCAGTGAAAGACCTCTGCAGCAGAAGAATACTAGGAATTTTTTTTTTTTTTCTCTGTTTAGACTGGACAGTCATCGTAAAAGGCCAAGCTTAACTGTTTGTTAATAAACTTGAGCTATTATCATAATGTTTCCTACACCATGCGGACAGCCAGTAGTATGATTATTTGTTAGTAGCTGCAGTGTGATTACATTATGTATTGCCAAAAAAGGCCATTCCCTATTCTGAAACAATTCCTGTACAAATATTGGACAGTCTCAGTTAATAAAGATAATTCTGGTTTGTTTCAGTAAAAGTGTAGTCCAAAAGACTTAAAAAGGTTTTCAGATATTTTTGCAGAAGTTTGATATGGATTGTTTTCTAGGCAAAGGAGCAGGACTGTTTTTGAACAGTAAAATTTTTGTGAAAATAGCTGAATAAAGTGGAAAAAGATATTGTCTTTCTTTGGAGAGGAAGAACAGTTTATGTGAAGGGCTGGGAAGGTAGGGTTTGGAGACCTGACTGTCGTGGGAGTCAGAAGGTCAGAGGGGTGACATGATCTATCAATCACAGAGCTCTAGAATGGTGTGCTGCACCCAATTGCTCATGGTCTGCGACTTCTCTGTGAATGGATATCAGAGTCAGTTGCCAGACTAGAACTTTTTGCCAAGCTGGAGGCTTTTGCTCTCCTTATTCCATGACTCTTGGTGGCCATAAATAATTCAGGGAGGAAGTGTGCTTTATCAGGGCTGGATGCCCTTACCATGAGGCTGTGGATACAGTAGGTTAAAAGAGCTGCTTTGTCATTCTGGGTGAAGGTGACTTAGAGCTGGAGTGTTTTAGCTGGAAAGTCTTCTAAGCTGGCAGTCACAAGTCTCCACTGAAGTCTTAATTTTTGAGGAGGCTCTTTAGGGAGCACTTTGTGGTGATCGTCCTCTCCAAAATCAGTGTGGCCCAGATTCTTAACAAGTGCTCTGGCAAAGAAGCTGATGGACTTAACACTCATTCACAGCCTAAGGACTTGCCCTGTTAATCCTGGTTCTCTGAGTTGCTGTTCCTTGCCCTTCAGCTCTGCTGAAGGAAAAGCAGTCCTCTTGGGTGAAAAGGAGAAAAGCTGTTCAAAAGCTGCTGGGGAAGAACCAAGAGCTGTTGATCCATATATTCTCACTTGGATGGGACAAACCACATTCTGTAACTCAGCTTGGCCCTGCCCCTAAACCCCATGGCTGATCCCTTGCAGCTATCACCTTCCAGCTCAGGGAATTCCAATAGCTGATCCAAATGCCCGTGTCTTTCCTTTGCCCCATTGTACATGCCACGTGTTCCAAATGCATTTGAGAAATGCTCATTGTTGTTCAGCAAGGTGGTCGTGAACCTGTGAAGGAGCTTTTCTGGCCTCTTAAGGGCTCTGCACTCAGCCTATCCCTTCTGGAATCCCCTTACAGCATTGTTTTGCCTTGTAAGAGCTCTTTGGCCCCTCTCCCTCCTAGCATGCACCTGCTCCTTTATCTCTTTCTCCAGCTCAGTCATGGCCTCAAATGCCTTTTATGTTTTTTTCCTGATTTGGTTGCTTCATTTTGCATCAGGGCCCGTGTAAAAATAAAAATACTTCTTGCAAAAGTATCAGCATTTAAAATGAGTGTTGCAGAGGAGGAGGCAGAGGAATTGAGAAGGGGAATTTGTGCAGACAACACTATTTATACTATCTATTCCTCTTGCTAGTGTTACTGTTTGCTATAGATAGGGTTTAATTAAGCTATGTTAAATGCCTACCCAAGTAATAGACATTGACGTTGCTGAAGTCCTGTTGCCTGGAATGTCACATTGATGCCAGCTGAATTAAATGATGCCATTTGGCTTTATTAACTACCGAGCTATGATGTAGTGACTATCTAGCTTCACAGTTGTGCCACTTTTTTTGGCCTCTGTTTGGTGTCTGCTTAAGGCTGGGGCAGACAGGAGAGAGGGTGGAAATTTACCTGCTTTCTGGATACTGAAATTTTCTCCTCCTTTATTTTCACAATACTGATAGATACATCCTCTCTCCAGTTTCTGCTTTGTTGAATAGCATGAACTTGGGAATGCACTGTTTTTAGTCTCCTGCTTTGAATAAGAGCAAACCAAGTAGAAAAAAATTGCCCCCAAAGTTAGGAATTATGCATAGAGCTGCATGTAGTTAAGATGGCCAGATGTCACCAGCACAGCTGAGAGCTGAGAGGCCAGCAGTCTGTCTCTGGGGCACTTACGTGGCAGAATGAAGGTAGAGTGGTACCTGTGTGCAGTTTGTGCACCCCAGACTTGACAGACTGAGGCTGACCCTAACAGAGCCTGTGTCTCCTGGTGAAGCTGTGTTTTCCGTACCTCAGGAATTGGGCCATCTGCTTAAGGTGTCAAGATTAAAGCATTCAAATCTGAAAACTCTGGCTTAAGCTCTTAAGATTCTTAATCTCCCACACTTGAGGCAGGTGCCTCCTTCCAACAAACCAAGGCATTGGATTTGTTCTGGTGGGAGAAATGACCCCTTCTGAATGGTTATCTTGCTGCCCCGTCTTCTGCTCTATGCAGCTGCTGCTGGAGCACTTTCTTTGTGTCTCCATCTGCCTGCCTTAGATAAAGTCTTGTTTTTACAGACTGAAGTTTAAACTGACCCAGCTACTCCTGCCGGGGCAGCTGCTTCATGTCACTCTTACAACCACCTCTACCACTGAGATGTGTCATCTCAAGCTGCTCCTTTTCCTGCTCTATTCTGCATTCTGCTGCTCCAGTATCAACCCTCTGGTTGTGCTGCTTTACCTGTTTTTCTTTCAAGCCTCTCCTCTCATAGGTAGATTTGATGGTAAGTTCTGGATGGGGGACTAGAGGGCGGCAAGAATGTGGGAACAGGGAAAAGACTAGCAATCCACAGGACCGCAGGGCAGTGGGATGGTGCCTGAGCTGGTGCATTGGCCACTGTCCAGCTCAGCTCAACTAGACCTGTAGCTAGCACCCAAATTCTTAACTTTAAGTTCTCTTTAACTTACATTTTGACTCTGGAACCCCTGACTGAAGGCTATAAAATAGATGAGGAAAGAATTGGAAGTGAAGCTTAAATCACATTTGTCAGGATTTATTTTTATTCTGAGAAGCTTGGGTGGTGAAAAAGCAGGACATTTTCGTGTCTTTAAAGGTAAATGGGAGGGTGGGGAGGTGAAGAGTAAAGGGTAGAAGAGGAAAATATGTATGCTTTCTTTTTAACTGCTGAAATCTGTAAAGAAAAAAATAAATAAAACCTAGGGTTTTTTTTCATGATAAACTTTTATTTAGCAAGGCAAGCTCGTGCATTTATAGAAGGAAGGAAAAAAGTCCAATAAATAACACAGTGAATTAAACCTGTAGGGAAGATGACGTATCAGTTGAATGTTTGGGGATGGGTGGGAACATACATATATATTTAAGAAAGAAGAAAGCTAGAAATAATTCTTGTTTCAGTTTGTTATATAATGTTGGTTATAGCTGAGAACCAACCCTTGAACTCATGCTAGAGTACAAACACAGTGCTTGGGCTGTACCTACAGGGCAGGCATAATGCAAAATGACCTAAAGAAATGAGAGAGGAGTAACATAAGATAAATCAACTAATGTAGGAGGAGCCTTTAAAAGGAGCCTGCTTTTGAAGGTGCTTGGATGGCCTCGGGGTAGGCAGACACTGAATTGCATTGCAAGTGTCTGAGTGTAGCACAGTGCGACTGCAGAGACAAAGCATCCTGCCAGGGAGAAAGGGAATTGCTTTTCCATGCTGTCTGTCACTGCACCACTCCTGCTGTAGCATCACTTAATTTAGACTTGGCTGACAATAGGAACTAAACTGCAAACACTGTGGGCGAAGAGGGAGGGAGAAACAACCTAAAATGTTGAACATAGTGAAGGGACTAAAATCTTCATGTAAAAAAATCCCGGAATGTCAGGATTTGTGTCAGTGCTAGATGCACACCAGGGGCCCCAGCCAGCTCACTGTCTCAAGGTTTGTCCTGTTTCTAAGTGCCCTCTGTGGGAGAGGAGATGCTTGGTTTGAGCCTGTGGTTATGTAGGTAAAAGAACCTTTCATCTGATTGGCCATGTGCAAAGAGTGCTTGCAAAACATCCGGAGAACCAGGGATTTATTTGTATCTTTCTGTAAACATGCTGTAGATTGCTTTGAGGAAAATAACTCTTGTGTCCTGGAGATCTGTTCTTGTGTTTTCCTAAACTGCCAGTATGGCTGTTTTCTAGAGAGCAGTGATATTATAAAGGCTGATATGAGACATTTAGAAGGTGCATTATTTTTTCTCTTACAACAGTGAATACAGACTTTTGAGATAGATCTTTGCTTCTATGCAGATCTCAGTTTAGATCAAACAGCTACTATTCACCTGTTTCCAAGGCTGGCCAGTCTCTCACTTGTACTGGCCTTTTTGTTGTTGCTAGAGCAGTTTCAGAGGTTAGTGCTTCATCTCAGTCATTTCTGAAAGTCACTTGAGAGCTTTTTATGTAAGAAGCCACATCCTTAATGTTAGTGTCCTAACCTAATTTGTTTTTGTTTGTTTTTAGTGTTAAGTGGCAGCAAAAATCAATTTTTACTGTTGGATGAAAAACTCTGTCTTTATCCTTGATGGTACAATTCAGTGAGTCTGAGCTCCTCAGGCTGGCAGGAATGGGTGAAAAACCTGCTCCCCTTCCAGCCAGTTTATGCTCATGGTGAGCTGACTATGCCTTACTGCGCAGAAGAGTATACAGCTGCACCGATTAATGAAATCTAACTGGCTCTTTTCCTGGGACAAAAGAGATAATTAAATTATGTTACAGTTCCTCCCCACCTTAATTTCAAGGTATTTGATAGGCGCTAATGGCAGCTTTCCATTTCTGCTGGTTCATGGTGCACCAGTTTTGCCTCCTTTGCAGTTCCTGCTCCAAGGTCAGTGCTACCAGGGAGTCAGAAAAGCAGATTGTTGTGATGGTGAAGAGCCCCAGTGTCTTCTCCTTAGGTGTTCTAATGCACTGACTTTTTACATTTGCTGTATAGTATGAATGCTAATGACCTGGACAATTTACCAGGAAAGAAGGGGAAAATCGTGCTGCTAGCTCTTCTGAAGATGATTTTCTTTCACACAGACTGAAATGATTCATCCAGTGTCACTCTTAAATTAGGTGAGATGTCATCCAGGGTGGTTGGAAGAGCGGAGGGAACACTTTGATTTAGGACTGCAGTAAGTTGCTGTCTAGCCAGGTGTATTTGAGTATGCCAGGAGACTCAGCAAAAGTGCCTTTTCTGCACTACTCATGTCCTGTTCAGGGACCCCTCTCCGGAAATGGATTATTTGGAGGCTCTGGAGCATAATATTCCCAATCATGTTACCTGCAGGGTCGCCATGCCCTCTGACACAACTTGCGGACAGAGAGTGGCTTTGCCCTGTGCTATGTGTTAAAAGAGCATTACTCTGATTATCCAGGAGGGTGGATTAATGGGAGTTAATGGATGCTTGAGGAAGGAAGGAAGGGAGAGGTGCTCAGGAGGTGAATTTGAGCTGGCAGACTTGTTAGCAAAACAGTGCAGTCTACTTGGGAAAAAGTCAACCAAAGAAGCAGCTCTGGGGAACTGCTCTGCCCTGAGGAGCTTGAGGATACAGATAATAAGGTGCTTGTGTGGGAAGGTGGGTCATTAAAACTGTCACCAGTTAGTTGTGGTGATGTTTGAGGTACCCAGTAAAGTCTTCTAGAATAAAACAGGAAAAAATGAAAGATCCTTCTGTCCTGCCAAATCTTGGAAGCTAAACTGGAATTGCTCTAAAACCTCTGTGTTTTCTAGCTCCAGCCCTCTCCCATGGTGTAAGGAGCAGAATCCTACCTGGTGGGACACTAGGATCTCAAATGGGAGGCAGTTGGATGCTGCACAGCAGCCGGATCTCTGCCATCCATGTGTGGGTGGGCTTGGTGAGGAGCTGTGGTGGACAGAGGAGGCGCTGTGGCAGAAGGGGGTGAAGGAGTGACCTGGCCATCAGAAACCTTCTGATGTTCAGTGTCTGAGAGCAGCACACTGCTTTGGGAGTTGCACAGGCTGCTTGAGGAAGGCAATGGAAATGTTTTCTTTGTCACAGGAGATCTGATAGTGTAAAAGGAACAGATGTGTTCTAGGGAGCTGAATAGAAAAACAGGGTCCAACTGCACCGGGGGCAGTAAAGAACAGGAGAGAGTGAGGGCTGGAGTGAGGCTTCCAGGGGAGGAAATAAGGCTTTTTTCTTTAGGGGAAATGGCACTAGTGCCAGCTATTTTCTAAAAAAGTGCTACTTTAGAAGGTCAGGAAAGAAAGGGATTGCCAAACCAATCCCTAGAGTGTGATGGTCTGCCTTGTTTTTCTGCAGCAGGTGTTGGTGGGGGCTGCGTCCTGCTCTTGAACAGGTTCTTAACACCACTGCTGCCCTTGGCAGAGGCTGCCTTTGCAGTGTCTTCTGTGCCTGTCCTCACAGCCCTGAAGTCACAGACACTGTGTCCCACAGTCAGCTAGGGGCAGCAGCACAGCTTGGTTGCCTGGGTGAGTTAAGGTTTCACCATCATGAATGGAGCTGTGAATGAAAACCAGGATGGGACAGTGGAGTGGCAGGCCTCAGAAGTAAAACCCTCCTTGAGAGCCTGCAGTGTCTGCCTGCCAGCCTGCAGTGATGGGCAGTGGCAAGGAAAGGGACAGCTGACCTCTCTGTTGAGGGAGGAACCCTGAAGCACATTCTTAAAGCTCAGGGAAGGCATGGGCCTGAAGCCAGTCATGCTGTAGGCATGGAAGGGTATCAAAAGCCTCGATAAATATTTTTAGCCAGAGAAAGGGTTGAAGGGGCCATAAAAAAATGAACTATTCCTGCATTTTCAAGTTTCCTGATGCTGAGGAACCAGGTGTCCTTTATAAGGGATGATTAATTCCTTGTTTCATGGAATGAAGAACAGAAAGGAAAAGCCTTTTCCTCATCAGATGAAACAAGTCCTTGTTTTAGAGGTGAATTTGTCATGTTTGGAACCTGCTGCCTTTAGAGCTTCCTCCTCTGTTCTTCCTTGAGCTGTTGGTGGACATGTCTTTAATGTAAACATCAGGTCCCTCCCACATGGAAAATCAAAAGACTTGAGTGATGTCCCTTTCTTTTTTTAAAAAAAAAAGTTGGGTTGGAGTTGGAGGACAGGCTGTTCAAGCTTAGAGCATTGTTCATTTGCTCTAGTCTGTTACTGTAGGGTTGGTTATCAGTGCTGGGCTGTGCACGTGTCCCGAGTCCTTCCATTCCCTCCCTGACCTGTCCCCCCCGTTCCTTCCTCCCATCCCTAAGATTTTTAATGTGGTGAAGCCATTGGGGAAGATGCAAAAAGGGGAAACCTGGGATCTGAAAGATGTGCAGACTCCTGTGCCATGCTTAAAGCACTCACCTGTGAGGAATCTCTGGATGACAGGAGATTAAAATGTGGAAAAGAGGGTGTGTGTTGAGACAAAAAAACTCTTCTTTAATTTCTTCCTCCTGCTGCCACCTCCCTTAGTTTTCTGACTGAGTAACCTTCTGATTATATTTTTATTCACAGGATATTGTCTCCAGTAATCATGGTAGCCCCACTACTCTGAACCCCATGTGCATGACAGATTTTTGTTGTGTTATCCTGAAACTATAGCCAGAATAAGCAGGGATGTTAACAAGTGGTTGGAAACATGACGAAAATGTATGAAAACAGGATCTGTTTTCATGGTGACAGGGTGAGAGATGAAAATTCATGTATAGTGCTTTCTGTTGCCTTTGCTGTCTGACTCTATAGCTTCCTTACTAAAACCCATTGATCTGCTTTCTGTTTGTTGCTGTCTTTCTCTCTAGTGTTCCTTCTAGTTGTCTGTCATGCTTGGATTGATTTTGCCATTTTTGTAAAGAAAAAAAGTGCAAGTTAGGATATCCTCTGTTCAATCAACTGTAAGGGTCAACTCTGGGAGGGTCTTGGAGGGGTGAGGAGATGATGTGAGGTCAGTCAGTTCCCCTGTCCTAGTGCTTTGTCCTTGGGGCATGTTGCACTGATGCAACTCATTTCTTTGGGCCTTAGAACTAGTTTTTCGTAGTAACATGTGGATGCAAGAAAAAAAGATAAGGGTTGGAGCAGCTGTGTTCATATATATATATCTTGGGACCAATATTTGTGCATCCTGGATGCTTCAATCCTGTCCTGCCCAAGCGGTAAATCTCACTTTGAGAATGACCATTTGGGAATGTTCTTTTGAACCCTTTAGACTGGTTTTCACTTTTTTTTTTTCCCCACTTGAGGTCCTTGTTTTTTAGGAGAAAACCCTGTGTGGCTGAGATGTAGCCTATGCAAATCTGACTCAAGGTTGCAGTAGTAAACAGTTTTTTGTCCCACCTCACCATTACCCAGTGTTTAAAACCCGGAAGGCTGCAAGAGAGCCAGGAACATAATCAGCATCTTTATCTCCTTCAGCAGTAGCTGAAGAAGCCAGCTGGACTTGCCTACCTGTCAGAAATCTTATCTTGCAAGAGCATAGTGCTCTTGGACATAGTGGCCCCAGCCGTGGGAAGGAAAAATGCTCAGAGATGTTAAATTAAGCACCTGATTTTTTATATTGTGTTTCCTCAGAGGCTATGTGAGAGTCCTTGCCCCACCATGATAGAAAGGGAAGGTAATGATACAGAAGGGCATCATGGTTTGTACAAAACTAAACAGTGCATCTGTGAACAGAGGCAGTTTTTCAGTGCAGATTTTCTTGGATTTGAATGGAACTGTGACAGTTTCTCCATTCCTTCTGTAATAAACGTTACTGTTTATTATTGATCTGCATGTATTTTAGGGTTGTTTTGTAATCCTTGTACAGCTATGACCAAGTTACTTGTTCTCTAGAGGTCTACTTCTGACATCTTCAAATAATGAAGAGGAAGTGGTTCTGTGCTGGGGTGAAAAAAAGTCTTTGAACACGTGTGTGTGCCAAGCCTTCGCACGTAGTCTGCTCTCCTGCTGGCAGTGCTGCTGTGATGTGGGTGAGACTGCCCTGTTCTGTGTAGCAGAAGTGTCCTGGGTTTGTGTTGTCTGTGCGGGTGAAGATTGGCAGAGACAGACTGCCTGCTTTCAGCGAGCATCTTTGGTTTATTTGTGTCCCTGCTCTGAAGTCAGAGATGAGAAAGAAAGTATTCTGTGCTTGCACTGAGGCAGTACCAGTGCTGTTGTGTGATGTGCTTGTTTCTTTTGATACAGAGGAAGGTTCTGTGTTTTTTTCAGAGGAAGATGCCCAAGCATTTTACATTCGCCCGCGGGTGCATGTGGAAAAAATAGCTGCAGCTGGATGCTCCTCTTCACAAGAAACTGGTGATCAGCTCTGACTCATTTATTTCTGCCTTTCATCTGCTTAGCAAAGCACCTAAGGCCTAGATAGCATCAGCTGTACATGGTTAAAGTTCCTGCTTCCAATCCCACCTTCTTTTCAATCCCACATGGTAATCCCCAGCCATCTCCATGTTTGGCTGACAGCCAAGTGCTTAAGGCTGGGAAAATCCTCCTCAGCTATGGAGAAGGGCTTTCCCCGGAGAGATCCAAGGGAAGCCCTGGGAGCCTGGTCCTGTCTGTGCTCCCAGCTCCTTTTTGGTGTCAGAAAGAGTGCCCCTGCTTTGACTGTATTTTCCTGCTCGTGGAAAACCTGAAGCTATTACATCAAACAACTCTTCAGAGCTTTCTATCATCTAATCATAGACCAGCCAAAACACAGGGGATCCTTCCTCTTCCATGTTAAGACTTCTTTCTCAGGACCTGTCATGTTCCACAGTAATATCTATTTACTTGTTGGTCTAGATCCTCCTTGTTCTGTTTTTTATTTCTCTTCCCATCATCTTTAACCTTTGCCTGTGGCAGCTGTGCAATCAGACCAGAATCCAGCAAGGCTGCCTCTTTGATCCTAGCCTGCATTTAATAATAGGGCTCTGCTTCTTACTGAGGAAATAACATTACAAGGTGCATTGGCTCTTCTTTCATTCAAAAGTTTAATTAGTGATTTGGGCAACATATGGTTGTTTTAAGCTCTTAACTGCTTTCTGAGGTTCATCCTGACAGCAGCTACCACAATTGCAGAATCTCATCAGCCGGAGAGACTGTCTCAAAGAGCTACATAATTTTAAAAGTAGTTTAGATATAAAAATAATTTCACAGTAGTTTAGATGGTATCTCTTTAAAAATCTGATAGTGATTTTCAGGAACCTGGTGCTCAGTTTCTTGGAAGGCTTGTCCTGAGTGGACAGCAAAACCTACCCCAGAAGTTACCCTACCCCAGAAGTGACATGTGAAGATATGTGGTAAAGTTGGTTTGGAGCTTTGCCATTAGTTTTATCCCTGTAATTCACACCTTTTTTTTTTTCTTTTTCTTTTTTTTTTTTTTTTTTAACACTTGAGTCTCAGTGGGAACTTCAAGTGTTATAGAAGGTATGTAAATACTGAGGTTTGGAAATTACTCTTGGTGAGCAAAGCTGAAGTTTTCAGTCAAAACAAGTTCCTAAACCACTGAATTTGAATGGGTTTGTCTCAATTTGTGGCTGACTTATTTGCATCTCCCTTGTATAATTAAGAGTTTTAAAAAATTTGAAATGCTGAGACCAAAATTCAACATCTTATCTTGAAAAAGAAGAACGTTTGGCAGTGATTCTCCCTCTTTAGGAATGGGTGGGAATTTTTTAGTGTTGAAATACAAGTTTATACAAGTTTTGCAAGCCTAAAGCTTGGTGTTTTCCAGATTGGTAGAAACAGGAGACATTCTGCTGAAATAGCCCAGCCTTTCTAGTCCTTTAGGCAAAAATCCACCCTCACTGGTGTGACTTAGTGAAAACAGTTGCCCAACAATTTACAAGAGGGTATAAGCACAGTAGTGCTGCTTGGAAAATCAATTCCACCCCTTGTGAGCCGGGCTGGGACATCAGAAATTGTTGGTTATTTTCAACCCAAACTGTATTGCTGTTTTGAATTGAGGTTTGTTTCTCAGTCCTGTTTCAGCATTTAGCCCTCACATTCATGGATTAGCACAAGGAGGGACAGTGACACAGAGAGAGAGTGGGAAATTAGGCTTTTTTTAGTGGCCTTCTTGGGAAATATTTTAAGTATTCATGAAACTGTGGCCTCTGCAAAGACTCCTCTGTGCTTTGGGAATTTCTCCAGTCTAAAGCAGATTTTCTCTCCATCCCCGAGCAGGATAGTTCCATTCTGGAAAGGAGGGTGGCGGGGATGCTGTATCTGTCTCTCCTGGAGAATGTACTTCAAAGGAAGGTCCTATTGTTTCTTGCAAGAGAAGAATTAAAGCAGGACTTTCGGCTCTGGAAACTGCTACCAGCGGGTCTCTCCCTGGAAGTGATTAGGTGGCAGTACTTTTGAATTATTTGTGTATTTAAGCTGTCTACAGAAGATGGCTCCCACGTCCAGTGCCTGGAAGGTTTTTAGGATGGTATTCTTCTTAAAAGCCAGGTTCCTTTGATATGCAGCCCCCTGCCAGTGTAAGTCAGAGGTGTGCAGAAGGTAGAACAGCCCAGCCTATTCTTCCCTGCCCCATCCTGTTTCCCAGCGCTACTGGAATTGATCCCTGTTGATTCTGGCAGGCTCCTGCGAAAGCCACCAGGGGACAAAGGCTCCTTTTGTTGGGAGCTGCAGCCCGGAGCATGGACGTGCTTCTCGGCACTTGCCTCTTGCTGGGGCATCACGCAGCGATTCCAGTGGGATTTCAGAAGTCCTGGGATGCCTGTGTGTCTCAGCTTGGAGTCACCACACAGACCAGAGAATATCTCCTATTGTCATATTCTGGGAGAGGGAGAGGAGAAAAGGCACGAGTGAGGTCGAGGTTTGCACAGGAGGAAGCTAAATATTGGGTTAACGTGACCCTTTGTGGTCAGGTGCAGGTAACAAACAGTGAATTGACAGTGACAGACTGTTGTTCCCTGTTCTCTTCTACCTTCATTCTTGAAAATAGTTTATGCCACTAATCTCAGTTGTGTGTTTGTTTTGGGGTTTTGTTTTGTTTTTCCTAAACCAGGTTTTTGTCCGGTACTAGCATTAAACATCATTGAAACTCTGCAGGCTGCACATCACTGAAACTGAAATGCACTGGTTGGTGGAGAGAGGTGTTGGAGGAGTAGGTTGGGACTCGGGGAATGAGCTGGGGAACACCTACCTGTTAAGAGAAGTTCTCCTCCCTTCTCAGGTTTCTGTTCCCCTCCATGGGAGCACTCCAGTTCCTGTCCTTGCTTGGCTGTGGTCACACAGGAGTGGGAAGTGAAACCTGTGGCAGGATAGGATCCAGCAGGAAGGTTTTGTTCTGTGTCCATGACTGATGAGGAAGAGTCATCAGAGTACCTCTCTTGCCAGTGAGAACTCAAAAGCTCATGTTTAATCTTTGAAACAGTGTCCTGTGCCCATCAGGTATCTGCAGCATTGTCCAGTGTGATGGGAAATGGAGCAGCTGCTGACAGCAGCCTCAATGCCTACCCTCATTCTTGCAGGTGATGGCAGAAGTATTTAGGTGATGGCACTTGCCTCATGGGAAAGCAGGCACAGAGACTTGTGCATGTGCCATTTTTGTTTTCCTGAGCTACCACTGTGGATAGCTGCAGCTATGGAACACTTGCTGGTTGCTGTCATGGCTGATTTTTATTTAAACCATGCTGAGCCAAAATTAGAGTGTAGGAGCTGCCCAGGAGGCTGGTGTGACTGTGCTGGAAGGACACCCGTGTGAGCCAGCACACGACTCACGCTGATGCCTGCAGCACCATGGGCTGAGGTGCAGTGACCACAGCCATGACACTGGGGTAGCTGAATGTGCCTGAGGCAGGAGTCTTTCTTGGACAGCTGTACTGGCAGGCCTGGCATGGCTCTGTGTTTAAAGACCAAGAAAGAGATATTACTCAGTTCCCCTTACTTCTGCTTGGGAATTACGGAAAACAGAAGCCTTTATAAGGATTTTAGCTAGAAATCTTATCACTAAGGTTCTTTTGTTTCATACCCCACTCATTCCAGGTTTAAGTCTTTATTCATAATTGGAGTAGTCTGTGTTGTGTTAGTCTTAATGAGGTGCTTGTTCTTTTGTCAGACACACCAGGTACTGGCTCCTGTTGGAGGGGTTGCACTGGAAGGCTGTGAGTTGTGTTTAAGATGGAGTTTTTTCCATTCCCATAGCTGAGTTGTATGTGAATGTGTCAGTGGTATTGAAGGAGGTTCCCTTAAAACCATGGAGGTAGGAATGTACCTCATGGAAAAGTCTCACCTGTGTTCCAGATGAACTAGAACAGGGCTTCAAACCTCTTCTTGGATCATAGGGCCTTAATTTTCTTTTCTGGGGATTTGGCCTTCTCTGTAAATGCCAGATATACAGCTTGCTTTCCGTAGTTGTTCTTCATTGGCCTTGAAGTCTGCAGATCACATGCTGAAAATCATGCAACATTCTTTTGTGTTTATTGCCCGATCTGTAATTTCAACCCAGTATCTTCTGGTCTTGCTGTCTAACTCCCTGTGTTGTTTACAGTTGGGGAGAAAAAAGTTGAACCACCATCCCACAATCTAGCATGACTGTTGCAGAGGGAGCTCAGATGTTTTATTAATTGTTTTCCTAACATGATCTCCTGTATCTGGAATCCTGCGCTGATGTAATGGATTTGTTTGTGGCAATGGTCTGAAAACTCAGTGGGGTTTTCTCCTCATTCTGAAGTAGTCGAATGACAGTGTACCTTTCATGTGTCCTTTGTGTTCTTGGGGTACTTCTTAAGTAAACTCTGGCAACCCCCACCCATGCTGTGTTGAACCACTAGAAGCTCAGTATGTTGGTGAGAACTGGACACTCCCATCCAAACATGAGCAAACCAAAATTGCCTGCTCAGATCTGGCTCCCAAAGTGGTGAGATGGCTTTGCACTGAGTGCCTCCCTCATTGATCCCCTTGTCTCTTCTGAGAAGGATGATTTTTGGTAATATATGATGGGGGGTGTTTGGCTGATGCCTGTGTTTGCCTGGCTGTCACTGTTCATCTCACCTCCTGACTGACACTTGCTTTCATGGATAATCAGAGAAGTAGTAACTTCTATGGCAACTCCCATGTATCATATACGGCTGCTTTCTGATGCTTCCTACTGTGCCAGATCATCTGTTGTGGCTTCTGCCTTATTTCATGTATTGAACCCTCGCCCTTCCTGTTCTCCTTGAGCATAGATCTAGACTCTCCTCTGCAGGGTTCGTTCTCTGGGAATTACGTTTTCTGATCAGGTGAACAAAACCTTCAATCACTCTAGTCGCTGAAACCTTAGTTCCCTTTTTTTGCTGGTTCTTGCTCTTCCCTGACTTCAGCAGCAGCAAGGACAGAAGCAGGCTCAGGAACCACCTGGATAAGGGGGTCTGTGTCAAAGCAAAAGTTAATCTTAAATTACCTATGGAAAAAAGTCCACTACAAGGAACTGCAGTGCAAATGGAAAAAGGCCTCTGTTGTATTTCTCTTGTGGGATTAAGAAGGACAAAATTGCTTGCATGTAATTATCTGGAGTAAAAGTGCTTTAGATGTTGACTTTATAGTAAAGATTCAAACATGGCTGTGTTCCAGAGACAAGCTTTTCAAAAAGCTGTTTGAGAGACTGATCGCTACACAAAGTTGTACATGAATGTCTGGAGACAGTTGCTGTTTAAATGAGGCAGGTTTTAGAATAGATCACTTGCCCTGTTTGTTGTAACAAAGCATTTACATGTAACCTGTGGGACAGAAATACAAAAGTTTTTTTGGTCCCTTCTTTTTATTTGGCTTTCATGGTAGATTTTGTGCAGCAGAATGAGTTGAATGGAGTGCTGGCATTTAAGTGCTCCTACAGTGAATCTTCCTGCAGGTCACAGCTTTGTGCTTTTGTCACTGTGGTGACGACCTGTACTGACAGTAAAACTCAGAACACAGCCTGGCTGGTTACTGGACAGGGTTACAATGCATCAAAGTGTGAGTTAGAAAGTATTCTATGCTGAGTTTGCTCTTATTCCAGTGTGTTCAGTCAGCTCTTTGTGTCTTTTTTACAGTGCCACTGTCTTGCAGCAGCACTTCACAGCCAGCACTGAACAGAAAAGGAATCTGGCTGGGTCATATGTGTCTGTACGCAGACACATATACAGAGTGAGTCCAGGACTAGAGATGTGTTAGGAAGTTCTTTGGTCCAGTTTCTTAAGTAGGTTGTGCACTTGAATCCTTCCTGACTATCCAGTATAGTGCAAGGGATGTCTATAAAGTGTGTAAGGTGGGGTTTCAAGGGACTGGCTTTTGGTGCAAAGCGACTCCATCCAGAAAAAAATTGTGAAATACAGAAATCTTGGCATAGAAGGCTTAGCGACTTTAGATGTAAAGATGTCTTGGTGGTGTTCTTGCAGCCCATGTTAAATGTTAGAGGGGACTTTAGAAAGCTGTGCAGTTGGTGGTGGCGTAACCAAAGGTGAGCAGCAGTGAATATGCATGAGATCTAAACAGGAGTGATGTGGTTAAAGAGGCTTGCTGTGATCCAGAGACAGCTTCAGTTGTATCTGGACTTGCTGGCTCCTGGTAACCCTTTACAAATAAACTCTTGGGCAAGAGGAGATAAAAGCAACTAGATGCCTTCCTTTTGTGAGTGCTGCTAGCAATGGAATAAGCGTGCTTTAACCACAGAAGGTCAGCAAGGCCTTCGGGCTCCAGAGAGACATTATGATTTCATTGTTAGCCTGTATAACAAGATTAGCAGCAAATGACTGACAGAACAAGCCAAGTGGTCTTTAATCTGCTGTATCTGGGCTGGTATGAAGACATTTTCATTATCATGACAAATATTGTGGCTGAAAACTTTGACAAAATCAGGTCTTTAATGACAAGTGTTTTCTGTCTGTTCTCAACTCTTAATAAACACAAAACATTGAAAGCATGGTGGGTTCATTTTTTTGTTGTTGTTCATGTTTGTTTGGTTTTTATTGCTTTGTTCTGGTGGTGGTTTTTTTTTTTTATTATTTTTTTTTTCAAAAGATGAAAATTCCCACAGGGAACCCATAAAGCTTTTGAAATTTTTGGTGGGAGAGAAATCTCTGTGGTGAATCCAGAGGTGGTGCTGAACTTCCTGACTCAGGGGGCAGTGGATATCACGGCTGAAGCTGCAAGTTATATGAGATTTCCTTCTCGAGTGCAGGTTCCTTTCTGATTCCTGGGATGCTTTCACTTGTGTACTTACAGATGGCAAGCTTCTGGTGATTGCTCCAGCATGAAGATGTAATATTCATAGTATTAAAAAGTAGGTGAATCTCCATAATAAATGAAGTCTATGCTAAATAAAGTTTGTGCTTTAACAACCCAGATATTCCCCTTTCTATTAACTGCTCCTGTGATGATGGCTGACTTTTATGCTGCAAGACCATAGGGCACAGTAGTTTGCCTCCATGCAGGAGAGAGCTTGGATCTAGACTAGGATATCTTTATTTTGTCTCCCTTTCAGGCTCCTGCCAACAACACAATTGACAAAGGCAAAGGAATAAATTGGAACCACCCTGAAAACAGCAGTGTATATGTCATGTTGAAATGAAGTTAATCCCTTCTTTTTAAAATGGAAAACATTAACCTATGTAAATACTGGCTGGCTTTTGCTTATCAAATACTGTGATGGGATGGGGAAGGGAATTGTATTTTAAAAGCAGAGATCCTGGGCTGATAGTGAAAATGCAATTGGAGTTAATAATTTCTGGCAAGGTAACTTGTCCTCCTAGTAACTTTACATCCTTCCCCTTTTGCTTGTTTTCTGGGCTCGGTAACTTTATGGCTCTTCATTGTAACAGCTCAAGAGGTTTGCAAAGAACTTTGATTTGCACAGCTTTTGTGAGAGTGAACAGAGAAACCCAGACTCTGACCCCTGAATTTCCAAGAGGCCCCTTAAACACCTTTTGAAAGTGTGCTGAGGGTGAAGTCAGCTTTAGAGGAAGGGTGAGAACTGTGTGCTTGACTCTTCTTACAGGAGTTGGTGCCATTTAAAGCTGTGGCACCAGATATACCAGATGTATATAAAAAGCATATGAAGACAGTGAATGGAAGAACACAAGCAGGAGGGAGACCAGGACAGAGTAGCAGGGGAATATCACTGGGTGCATGGGAGTCTTAGCAACCATTATGATTCTGACTGATCATTTTAATTATGACAGAGGATTGAAGGAATGGTGATGATATTTGTAGACATATAGGTGCTTTTTGGTGTATAAACAGATAAGTAATGTGTTGGGCAAGGAGTGCTCAGGCACTGGTGGCTGTAGTTCCAGTGATAGACATGCCTAGGGACCAAGGTGAGGGATGTAACTCTCCTCCTTTAGGTACTGCCCAGCTTTGCTCCATACAGAAGGCCAGAAATCATATCTTTCTGGTTACTCTACTTTTTCTCTAGGTACTGTCTCTGCTCTGCTTTAAAAGGGTTCTGTTGGAGATTTAAACTCTGTAGTGTATAACAAGACATCCCCTTCTTTTACACCCTTTCATATCCTAGATGCAAAACAAAATGAGTTGGGCCTGGTTTTGTCCACAAGCACTGCCACAAAGCTGGAATCAAATAAAGCAAGGGGGTTTGCTCCCAGGTTAGAGTATCCACCAGTTTTCCAGAGAGTCTTAAATTCTGTGAGCCTTTTTTGAGAGATGAGAGATTGCAAGTGCCAGGCTGCCTCTGTGTCACTCTAATAGGATCTGACTGGGACGGTGCAAAGCAAAAGCTAGTTCTTCGTGACACCGTCCTGAGTGATGATGCAGATGAACTGAGCCCATGCTTGGCTCAGTCCACCCATGTGCTGCTCTGCAAACCAGGGGCAGCTGCATTGATTCATATATAAAATGTTCTCATTTTCTATCAATCCACTTGAAATTTCAGGCCTTTCCAAGTGAGGTTGTAACATCAAGTGATGGCATGTGGATCTGGGCTTTGGGAGAGCTGCAGGTTGTTGACAGTTCCCCTGATTATTAATGGCCACAGCAAGGGCTCACAGACTCTGAGAATAGACCCTGCGTTTGCTTTGGGGGAGACAGCTGACAATGGTGTTTGATACAGCAATATGTCTCTGCCTGGCTTTTGATTGACAGGAACACAAACTTGTTCTCTTCCCAGCTGTGGCTTAAACCCGGTGACATTTACAGCAGAGTTAACTTCTCCGGTCTAAGTTTAGATGGTGATTTTGTGTTTGTCTGCCTGTGTGTACTTAATAAGATACAAAAACAGGGGAGGCCTCTGCAAATGAAAATGTAACAGGAATTTCAAACCATGGCTGGATGTGAAAGAGGGAGGTGTTAAACCTTCATGGATTGTCATGGACTAGTTGCCATAGATTCTCATTTAAGATATTGGAGTATTGAAAGGTTATTACCTATTTTGGCACTTTGCTCTCATTAAATGTGTGGTAAATATTCATAACTGTGGGGCTGTCAGTATGACTGGGTGGTTTGGGGTTTTCTGGGTAAGCTGAACTTAGAATTGGCTGGTAGCCTTAGCCCCACCTGTGCACAGCTAATGACATGTTTTGTGGGTGTATGTCCGTAAGCCATCTGGAAATAGCATGTGGTCTTAGCTGACTGCTGAGATTTCATTTCTTGCCTTGCATCTCTGTTACTGTTTCAGAAGAGTCTCCTGGTAATGAACCTAGTTGCAAGACAAAAATTCTCCTGCCTCCCACAGCAGGCTAGACCAAAAGAACAGAGCTTGAAGAGTGAGGACTTATCAGGGGAAGCCTGTTCTATATGAATATTCAAGCAAATGGTGCTGAAGCACCGTGAGAGAGGAGCGGATCCTTTTTCAGTGATGGCTGAGCCAGAAGTGTCCTGAACTTATCCATAACTTGACACTGTTAAATGGTGCTTGAGTGAGGGCACCTTTTGGTCGCTATTGCTTAGAAGGCTGTGTCAGATGAATGACCCAAAGAGGAATGATTTTGTCTTCGATTACAGACCTTTGGTAAGCTTTCATTCTTTCAGGATCATGACTTTCTTCTGATGGCGTCTTCTCCAACGCCTGGTTTGGGCAGCAGATTTTTTAATCCAAATAGAAATATCTGCCTCTTTGATTAGGCCCTGATGCTCCATATCCTCCACTAGATGTGTGACGGATTTGCACCAATGTTCCCCTGACATTATGGTGGAAAATGTGTTATAAAAGCTGGTGGAACTCCTCAGCCCCTTGTGAACATCACGAACAACTTACTGGCCTCATGTTTCTGGAGAGTTGGCCTGTCACTTCAGACAGTGCTAACAGTTGGTTGGGCAGAAAGGTGTTTCAAGTCCAGAGAAGCCATATGCATAAACCACATGAACTGAGAACAGCACCAGCATTCAGAGAAGTGGTTTCATCCATTCTTTATAAGACAGGAAAGCTCCTGGGCTTGGCTCCTTTTTTGTCGAAAATGAAGATGCAAGTGGAGAGTCAGCGTAGAGGGACTGGGTTGCATCAACCCCCTCAGAACTGCTCTGTTATGTTAGCGGTCCATATGTCTTTGTATCTGCCTTACCTCGCTTCTGTGTTCCTGGTCAGAAACAATAGGATGCTTATGACACGTGGGAAAGATTTGCTGGAAAGGATTTCTTGCTATTCCTTTCCCCCTCTGTTTCCACTTCTTTCTGTCCTTGCTCTTCAAGTTTGCAAAACTGCACTTAGGTAAGCAGTGCTAACAGTGTTATCCATTGTCACTTGATATTTGTGGAGTGAGCTGCATATTTTGTCTGTAGGAGACGTGAGGATTTCCAGTTACGTGTGCTTTGCAACACTTCTGCCCTTTGCTAAGGTGAACACAGTTCATTCTTGTTAGTGTGATAGTGCATTAGTACTGCAAGACTTCTGAAGAGTGAAACTCCAGGGTCAGGATCCTGCTGTAAACAAATCTGGAACAAGAAAGACCTTTTTCCTTGAGGTCACATATGATGAATGATGATACTAAGCAAACCAAGCTTTTGCAGCTGCGCTGATGCTGTAATCAGCAATCCTGGTTGCCTGGATTTGGGATTTGCTGGGGCATGGAGTACCAGGGTGAGAGAGAAGAGTTGATCCATCAGCACTCCTTTGAATGAAAGGTACTGAATTCTGCTAATTGGTGAATCTTGTTATTTCAGTATATGTGGGATAGTACCAAAATCCCTAGGCATTCCATGTGACATCTATAAAGATATGAGTGAAAAGATAACCTATATCTATAAATACAGATATCTATGATATCTGTCTATAAAGATATCTAGAATTGGTACTGCCTTTGGATGAAAAAAGAAGAGGAAATATTTTTCTTTCCACCACACTTCATCAAATAAAGAGATGTTTTGAGCCATTTCTAGCTGCATAATGCTCTCCTTGAAATACTTTTCAGCAGTTTTAAGTTGTTCCTGTGTTGTTTCATGGTCCTGTTTTAATGTTGATGAATGTATGGTGCGCAGCAGGAATAAAAACAATCTGAGGATCTTTTAACAGACCCCTCCAACTGATTTATGGTGACCAAATTTCCTCAGTGTGGCTTTTTCTCCTTAGGGAATGACAGCTCATGTCCATTTGTTTGTAATATATTCAGCTTCTGTCTTCACCTGTCCAGCATGAAGCTGAGCAGAGCCATCTTGTCCAAGGCTTGTAACTGAGCTCTGAGACTGCTGTCAAAAATAAAAGCTGCTGAGCTTGAACCAGATCTGGATATCTGAGAACTGCAAACCATGAAGGACAGAAGTGACTGGGTTGATAACTTGGAGCACCGCATACTTTGCCATGTACCATGCTTAAGGATTTACCAAACAGTTGCTGCTGCTTTAGCATATGAAGGAGCCCTCTCTGTTTTAAAAACCAGCAAAACAAAAAAATTAACAGCACCCTGAGGTGCCTCTCCCACTCTGGCTTCATCTGCCAAACTCACAAGATGCAGACACTCAGCAGTCCCTGCTGTATGGTGCGGGTGTGACAGCACCTCAGCACGGTGCCCTTGCTGCCCTGTGCTGATGTCAGCCGAGCTGGGCTCTCTCAGGAGCTCATGGCATCTTCTTCCATGAAAGAAGAAGAAACTTGAAGTCTGTACAGCTCTATGTTGAGGACATAGTTGTGATCCTTTGAGAAGAGGGGGCAGCTGAACTCCTCCTGTCATTGCCTGCTGTGGGAACATACGTGACTCGTAGCATGGGGACAGCATCTCCTTTCACATGCTGGGAAATCTGTACCTGATGTAGGCAGTGAAATGTGAAAGGGCCCTCTTCTCCCCAAATGGTGCAATCAAGAAATGTCATTTGTATTGTACCTGATACAGGTGTGGTGAGTGTCCTTCACCTTGGTTTGTGCTTTTGGGAGAAAGCAGCAAAGAATTGTGTGTCTGACCTTTGCAGAGATGAAAGCATTTGCTGCCAGCCCACCAGGTGCTCTTGACTTAGTCTCTTCATGGTATCGTCCTGAAGATCTCCAAGTTCAGGGTCCATCTTTCTGGTGTCTAACAGAGCAAATCTGCTTGATGCAGATTTGTTCACAGAAGTTGTTGGAAGGAGAGAGCTTGTGCTTGGCAACCTCTTCTTAGAGGGAAGAAAATCTGGGGACTGGTCATGTGACTTGAAAAACTTGCCGATTTGTTCAGAAATCTCTTTTCTCTATTGACCACTGAGACAGTGTTACTTCAGAGGCTTAGAAGGCTCCTGCACTCAGTTTTAAAAATCTTTGCAAGCACATTTTAAGCTTTTCCTAGGATAGCTAATAAAAGATAGTGGACATATTATTGTTAAGGGAGCAATTCTATTTCTGTCTTTTTTCTTCTGTTTTTTAAAAAAAAATTACTTTGAGTAATACTTTAGATGGAACAATGAGCTTGGGGTGTAGCTTTTAAATATATCCCAGTGGTATTGGGGAGCTCTTGAACTTGAGGTTTTGGTTTTAAGTTTGTACTTGTGTTTTGTTGCTTTTGTCTTTAGAGCTCAACTGGAGCCAATCAGGAGTAATATGAGCAATTTTTTTCCCACTGAAAGTGCTTATCTGAAGAAAAAGCAAGGGAGCGCATATAGAGCTTGACTATTTCTTCAAAGAATTTGTTATTTATAGGCTTTTTGCCAAAGCTGATGCCACAAAAAATTGACCGAGCCCCTGGTCTTTGTGTACACTTGAATGCCATCTTTATATTTTTCCTTAATGAGTCTGTATGAGACTAGAATTAACACAGATTAACAGCACAGAACCTATTGTGCCTTTTGGTTTAGAATTCTGACCTGCACAAGTCCCACTGCAATGTTCTGTGAAGACAAGAATCAACCCATCCCATTTAGATACTCTAGCCCAGTTCTGTGGGAAGTAGCAGTGAGCCCTTGCAATAACATAAAGGACTATGAAAAAACTTTAAAGTGTTACTTGATGACAATACACTACAGTTAGACACAGTGTCAGCAGAATAGTGAAGGCTTCCCAAAGTGGGAGTGGCATTGAGGCAGGGAAATGTCAGAACCCTTTTTAGATAAGTGATTTGATCACAGCATGGAAGTTGGAGGCAACGTTTTTGGTGCCTTCTTTGGGAAGAATTGAGTATTGTCAATAGGGGGGAATGGCCTGGGGAGAAACTGTCGTGGGTTCTACTCCAGAAATAAACATGCTTTGAATGTGGGTCCTCAGGGATGTTGGGATTAACTGGGTTTCTACCCATGGAGGTAGTTGTGGGAGGAATGACCAAAAGCTGAAGTTAGGCCTGATTGTTCTTGTTGTGGTCACCTATGGTCTTAGGGCACTCAATATCCTGTGCACTTTAAGATGCTGACTTCAGCCTGGTGGAACTTGTTGCCATGAACTCTCTCTTGAGCCTGTTATGAAGAAGCAGATTTTCCAGGAAATATTCTGAGTGAGGAAACTGGAACTTTATTATTTTCTATTTTTTTTCCATATTGACTACAGAGTGAGAGACAAGGATGAAGCATGAAAGGCATCACAGTACGACTATAGTGAGTCTTGCTAAATTTGAGAGGTGTGTCCTGAAAGTGCAGGTCATGGTGAGGCTGCTGTTCAACAGCTGTCAGAGGCAAGTATGTGACATGAGCCTTCAAGCCAATGCAGCATGACTGACTCCTAGAGAAATTTTTTAATATAATGCTGTTTAGGGAAGGTGGTGGTTCTTTGACACATAGATGCTGTTTCTTTGGCTATGCATGCTGTTAATACCTAGTCACACTTGGGTTTATGTGTTATAAGGAGGAAGGAATGAGATATTTTTGAGTAGGATATTTGTTTGGAGATGAAGTGATTGACCTTCATTGAAGCTGTTGTCTTCTGGATTTGGGTAAGAATAGCTTTGGAAGGGCCTTACAAGGTCTGACCCCCTTGCAGAGTGGGATCAGTCTGGCTTAAATCACACTTGAGATGCTTGTCTTAAAGTCTTTCATTAGCAAAGGTCTTCCATGCAATCTATCCTAATGATTTAAATTCCTCACTGTTAACATGTTTTTTTGGGATGTGTACAGAAAACTGTCTTTTTAGTTTTTTGTGTTTTAGAAAATGGCTCTAAGCATGCAAATTCTCATATAGTTTGACTATAGTGACACTTGGGGAAATCAAACTCAGTGTGCCTTGAGGTGAGCACTGAAAACTGGTCATCTCATCTCTCTGTTCCTCTCCTTCCCATTTGCCAGCTGGAAATGCCAGGGATAAATTTGGTGACTGTGACATGCTGACCAAACAGTCCTCTTTGCAGCTGGATGGATGTGACATTAGACATGGCTTTTCCAGGTCATTCAGGAAGTCTCCAACAAAATGACAGTACTGGACCCTCATTTCCCAACACTTAGCTCTGTAGCAAAGCCTTTGTGGGATCTGTTGAATCTTGTTAGCAAATAAGAAGCAAACAAGAACTGTTCTGTCTGTGCCAAGTTTGACATTGCCCTTTCCCATCTTCCGGTGATCCAAGGGTCTTGGTGATTGCTCAGCTGTGGGAATAATTTCCTCAATTTAAAATTAAGCATTAATATGTTTGGAGTTTCTTCCTCTCCACCCCCATCTTCCTTTGTCCAGTTGTTTGAAAGAAAGACTTAATTGTGTCAGGCTTGCATGAGGAAAGCCACGCTGTCCCCAAAACCAGTCTGGAGTCAGGCATGGAGGGCAGGAGGACATGCCCTTCTCCTGGGGAGGGCTGGAGGGGAAGCAGATTCCCACTGCTGCTCTTTCTCCCCAAATCTGAATGCAATAACCAAAGTATTCCATGAGCACAAATGTACTTCATTGAACAAGTCACATTGCGTCTGGGCACAGAAGAAATGAGGCTTAAAAAAGCTTATGAAACTTCCTTTGTTTGTACCTTATTAAGTTACATGACTTTGTGCTTTCCATCTGACTTGGACAATATTTTCTTCTCCTCCTCTTCCGAGTAGAATGTCTTCCATGGATAACAGGCAGCAGCCTGAGATCAAAGATCTGTTTGTTCTGTTGCTAGTTGACCCACTGACACATGCCAATTTATTGCAATTCAAAATTAGTCACAGTGCTTTCTGGCTCAGTGCCCATTTGGTACTTGGAGATTGTGCACTGGAGTTGGCAGACACGGCAACAGTCAGAGGTGTTGTTGATTTGGGGTGGAAAGGTCAGGAGATGGAGTGATTTAGGGGCAGGAGGCCCATGTCAATAAGATGTAAGTGCAGCCCCTCTCTGGTACTGTGGGGAGTAACATGTGGACTTGTAGGGCTGAAGTTCCCTGGCTGTGGGCTTGATGACTTCCCCTTCATCAGGGCTGGACACTCTAAATCCAGACGTTTCACAGGCAGATTCAGCTGTGTATGAGATGCATAAAATAAATGCATTTATTTTATTGCCTTCCTGCTCATTCCCTAAACTGGTCTTTGGCCTGGGTGACCCATATGCCATGGAAAGTAGAGTTTTGGTAGGTTATTGGTTCACATAATGAATCTATGTAGGGTTTGTTGAGAATATTTGGCATTATGGGATTTTTGTTGTGGCGTTGATATTTCAAAAGGGAGCGAGGGAAGATGCTGATTGAGAACTGTGGCTGCATTAAGCAGCTGGCATATATTTCTTTATTAGAAAGCATAAATGTGGTTGCAGTTGCTTTTTTGAGCAAAGCAGAACTGCATTTTAGTTGGTCTGATACCGCTTCTTGATGCTGACAGCTGCTGAACTGCCAGCAGGTGTGTGTCCTTCCTGGGGATTGCTGCTCCATATCAGAATTTGGTGGTCACAGGGCTGATGTCCAGATCTCCATTCCCTTCCCGCCCAGTGCTTGAAGTAGAGCACTGGAGACCCTGTGCTAATCAGTGTGAGGGCTTGCCCTTCAGGAATGTTTCCACCTGTGCAAACCTGGGGAAAAAAGGGTAAACTGCTGCCAGATAAGATGCTTCGAGTTGTACAAAGTTGTGGTATTTAGGTAATGGTCAGTCATTGTGTTAATCGAATGATATTTGAGGAGAACCTGCAACTTTGATAGCCCAAGGCAAATTTTCAAATTTGCTAGGAACAGCTGCTGTTTTTAAAGGCTATTTCATGCCTTTACTTCTCTGACCATTGCTACCAAATGCCACATCTCTGGTAGGAGGATTTTTGTATTTCCCTTTCACTTCTGTGTTTCCTCACTTCTCAAAGCATAGCAATTCCAAGTTTACTGCCAATGGTTCTGCCCACAACAGCAGATTACAAACACATCTGTGATGTGACAGTAATGTGATTATTTACTGATTTGTTAATAGCATCTTGTCTTCTAGGTTCTTAAAGTGCTTTTAAAACTTCAGTCAAACTCTGAGTCTCCTTGTTTTGTTTGTTGCTTTTATTCAAATGCAGGAAAAACTGAGGCTCCATGGGTGGAATTTGGCTCCCTTTGGAGATACCACAGTAGCTGGTCTGTGCCTGTTGGTCTTAGTGTATGCAGAGTCTTTGCAGGTCTAGGTATAATTATTAGAAGAGACCTGGTTTCTGAGAAACACTGGAAAAGATATCTGGTGCCTGAGGCTGAAAACACTGGCTAGGATGACAGCCCCATTATGTCATAGTAAATCTAGACTGTAAATCAATAAATCATAGTAAATCAATTTACTACTGCTGTAGTAAATCAAGACCGAAACCCAGAGCAATATCAGAGCCTCCTCTGAAATCCATTTCACAAGGTGTTTTGTGGGTTTCACAGAAATTATTCCCTCCTTCACCCTGTCTTGCACCATCTTGAAATAGTCCCCATCCTTATGCAGAGCTAGGACTCCTGAGGTCAAGGGCAGACCAAGGAGCCTAGCCATGGTTGCTGCTTAATCTTTTAAATGCCAGATCCATGCCTGCTTCTGGTGTGGTTTGCTGCCAGACAGCAGCTGACACATCACACCATCTCTGATCCGTCCTGAGATCTGCGAGCTGCGGTGGAGTCCTGTCTCTTACCCTGGTAAATCTGCTCCATTAATAGCTATCAAAGAGCCTGAAGTTTCCATCCGAACTTTATCTGGCTTTGCAGTGAGCTGGAGGATTAAAACCTGTCGCAGGGGAAGGGAAGGAGCAGCCGTGGCTCACCCGGAATAGCCTGACCTATGACGGCACGCACCAGCCTGGGGAGGGGCGTTGTCCTGTGAGCTCACGGGTTATTAGCAGTGAACACAGACATGTCTGCGGTCAGCAGCACACCCAGGGCCAGCTGCTCCAACCCTGCCTGGTTCAGGGAGTCCAGAAGAATTTGTCAGTACAACTTGCCAGCACAGCTCTTTCATGGGGGAGCTGGGAGTAGGTTTGAGGGCCACCATTGGGGCACCATCCTTCGCTGCTGCTTGGATGACTTGGGATTTGACCTCTGGGCTGTTTGTGTGGGGCAGATCTGGTTATGAGGAAGAGCATTATGAGGAGATAACCACTGTACTGCTGCAGCCCAGGGCTTTTGTCTCTCTGCTGCATTGTAGCACATAAAAAAAGGGATCATTGTATGGCTGGGGCTTGCCTTTAGGGCCAGCAGATGTGGGGCACAAGCCTTCATCTACCACATGGAGAGCGGTGTAGGAAGCAAGAGCAGCGTTTTTTTTTGTGTAGCCAGAGATTCACTTCTCACAGCCTCTCTCTCATACCTGGTTTTGTTTACTTTGCTTTATTTCTCTGCCAGAATCCCCAAGTTACCTGTTTCACCCACCCCTTTGTCACCACTGTGAATCACGGAGGGTTTCTTCTTCCTCCTCATTCAGAGCTGCTCCTCACCTGAGCTTTCCTTTTACAGCAGGAGCTTTCTCCTTAGAGATAGGCTGTGAGTTAAAGCCCTTTGCAGTGCCCAGTGTTTTGCAGGAATTGTGCAGAGCACCTCAGTACAGTGGAACAAGATTTTCCCGGCTGGCCAGATGGTCCCAGGCTAAGTGTGCATGTTCCCCAAAGGGGCAGTAGAACTGGAAATTAACTCCTGGGATATAATGGAAGCAGGCATGTGGCTCCGTAATTAATAGTGTGTGAGTGCTCCTCAGTGTTTTACACCAGGAAGCACTGAGGCTGTTCTAAACCTTTGACCCTGGTGACATACTCCAGATTGCTCCCAGTTAAATGCTCTCCTTCCCTCCCCTCGAGGCCTGAAAGCATCACATCTTTTGACTAACCAGACAGATGCATTGCCCTGTAAAAATCTTTTTTTGTATCCCCAGTAATTCTATTGATCTGCACATTCTGCTTTGGAATTTATAGCTTGCTTACTTATTGTTATCAGTGATGGGTGCTGTTGATGTACCTGCTCTTTGAACACCTACAAAGTCACCCAGCAGGTAGGAAATCCCTGCTCCATAGATCTGACAGACTCGGGGACTGCAGCTGAACGATATCTGGAGAAGGCTGCCCGTACCACTTGATGACAAAGATGAGGCCATACTGAATCCTTCTCTCCTGCTGGCATGGCAGAGGAGTGTGTAACCTCAGCAGCAGTGCTGCTGTGGGATGTGCCCCCCTTTGCTAGAGTGGATGGGCACAGGAGACACCAGTGTCTGGTGTACAGGACTCTGCCAGTACAAACAACATTGCCTCTTCTCTCTCCAACAAGCTCTTATGTGCCAAGGGTTTGTGAGGAAGAAGGGAATGTTCATGCTGTCTGTGTTCTGCTGTGTAGACATATTTACCAAGCACATGAGGCATTTGTAGCTGCACTGTTTGTTGCTGGCATTTGAGCTGTAGAAAGTTGTACTTAAAATTCTGGCGGTTCTTGATTCAGCTCTTGGTGACAAAGAGGGCCCTCTTTGTGTGTCCTTTTCCCTCATTTTGCTGATGCTGGAATACCTTAGCAATTTCTGAAGGTGAAAAGAAGCTGTTGAACGGAGGGAAAATGAAAAACTGATACCCTCCTAGACATTTAATCCCAGCTGAAATAAGGGGATTTAGGAGCTGGATGCTGAATGACTGCACTGATTTATCACATCTTCCATTACAGTCAGTTACTGTGGTCAGGGGTGAGATGGGAATATCTGTTCATGTATGGGGGAGAGAGAAGCTGAGATTAGCCAAATAGGCATAACAGGTGTCCTCCACCTCAACAGTAAAAAAAAACCTGTGAGAGTGGGCCAGTAGGTGCATGGCCAGTTGGACTAAATTATTGTTGTAGGTCACTTCAAATTGAAACTACTCTATTCTGCATCCTGTTGCATGATCCTTTTCAGTTCCATTTTGGGGAATAATCTTGAAAGGCTTATCCCTGCCTTGCAGGGGAGAAATTCTCAGTATGTTCTCTGAGAAGATCCATGGGTAGCAAAGGCAGCTGGAGGAGGCTGGTTTGGGTGACTGTCATGGCTCTCTGGCAGCCCCTCAGAGTCTGGGAACAGTTACTAATGGTCTGCCTGAAGACATGATGTCAGTAACAGGGACCTGCTTTTTTACCTTAATCCCCTTCTCCCCAAAAGGTGCTGAACATGATAGCCAAAACATCCTGTGGCTGAGGACTGGGTGGGCTTTTCTTCTCTCGTTTCACTGTCCCTGTGAGACAAGGCAAGGCTTTTTTTTTTTTTTNGATTCAGAGAAATTATATAATCAGCCTTAACCAGTTAACCAGTTACAGGGTATATCCCAGTCTCCCTGCAGCTGGAGTTGCTTGGGGCATGGCAAATAGCTACTGCCCTCCTCCACAGGTTTGCCCAGACTTCATGTGATGAATCTACCTGCCAGCCCAGAACATGAAATGCTGTTTTGTTCTAAGCCTGGGAGCAATCCACTTAGCTGCATGGAGAGGGAACTAAGAGAGAAGCATGATAAGAGAAGTAGTCTGATAAGGATTTTTTACAGGGTGTGGGCTGCTGACACTCTCAGAAGTGACACTTGGACTGAATGTCACACAGATTAATGGTGTAAGGTCCCCAGTGGCCCTCAGTAGCCAGCTCTTGCCAAACATGTGCGTAGTGAGAAAAGGTGGAAAGAAGGTGGGACTTTCACTGCTGGAGCCACCCTCCCTCCCGGAAATCTCTGCACAGCTTTCTGTGTTTGAGGACCATCCAGCTGTTCTGGGAGCAGAAACCCAGCCTGTCTGGACTAGAGACTAGTGTTAAGTCAGAATAAGTGTAACTGCACAACACAAGGCATGTTAGGGATGTGGTTTGTGTCTTGCTGGTACAGGAGATAACTGGATTGCTATTGCCTCGTCTGCAGAAAGCATTAGATCAGTGAAGGACAAGCCTCAGTTGTGCTCTTCAGTACAGCAGAGTGTAAGAGGTCCGAGTTCTTCCTGACTCATCTGTAAATCTGTTTTCAAATTATGACTGTGGGGAAAAATATTCTGAAAATTTTGAGCACAAGAATAAGGGTGACTTTTTAACTTTTCTTCTCTCAGCCTAAGGACCAAAGATGTGCAACTGTTTCTCTCTCTGCTTTGCTGTATTTGTGTTTGAAGTCTCCTTTCTTCTCTCTCTCTCCACAGGTCCTTCAGAAGCTTGGTAAAGCAGATGAAACAAAAGATGAGCAGTTTGAACAGTGTGTGCAGAACTTCAACAAACAGCTGGTAAGATAATTTGCAATATGTAATTGCACCCTGGTTTCAGTATTAGCTTCCAGTCATCTGGTGCAATATGTAATTAAAGGCCATTAAATGAAACAATGATGTAGGCCTACTGAATTGACCCGAAACTCATAACTTTTCCCTTACAAGAAATGACATTGTAACTTCCAGGTTCCCTTTCATGAATCAGTGAGAGAATCATAGAATATGCTGAGTTGGAAGGGGCCCATCAGGATCATAAGTCCAACTCCTGGTCCTGTGCAGAACACCCCAAGAGTCTCACACCATGTGCCCAAGAGCATGTCCAAATGCTTCCTGAACTCTGTCAGGTTTGGTGCTGTGATCACTTCCCTGAGGAGCCTGTTCCAGTGCCCAGCCACCCTCTGGGTGAAGAACCTTTTCTTGATATCCAACTGAAATAAATCTCCCCTGCCTCAGCTTCATCCTCCAGTCCTGTCACTGGTCATGAAACTGGAGGTTGGTAAAAATAATACTTGTTCTAGAACCAATTTTAGAAGAAGAAATAGCTCAACTAGAACACTTCCTTCAGTTAGCAGCTGCTTTGTAATGTAATTTTTGCTTCTCTGGTGGAAACGGAGATATAAGAGCAACATTGTGTCCCTAAGAGACTGATAGGGTGGGAAACAGATTAGAAATAAAAAAATAAAATGGAACAAGACAGTTGCAGTTTCCTAAGCACAGTGAAGGGCAGAAGAGACAAAGAAAGCAAATGGTGAAAAGGAAACATCCTTTAAGACCTAAATCTGATTTCCTCCCCATACTTGCACAATCACAGTGTCAGGCCTGAGTCATTATTCTTCTGCCTGTCTACCTCACCCCCACTATTTTAGTGCGCAGAAATATTTTAACAGTGTAGCAATTTCCCCCCACCCTCCTACTTCCACAGCAGTAGGTTTCCATCTTCAGCTGGGTGTGTTTTGTTTTATTTTTTTATCTAGAGCCTTCATCCTCTCAGAAGGGAAAACACTAGTTACCTTGTGAGTTTTGCTGGTGCCTGTTGTTAGGGGAATTGTTGCTTCTGTTTTGTGGCAGGAAATGTGTGCCACAGCATAGCTCAGTTGGTGCTGGAGAAATCTGTTACCCTTTTGTGGCCTGACACATTTAGGACCTTTTTCTAGAGCTGTTAGTGGCAGCTGCACCATGTCTGTTGAGACTCAGCAGATGTGGTTATGTGTCGCAAAACCAGCTGAGTAGGGATTTGCCACAGCTGAATGTAATGAAAATCTTTCAGTCTGGCTTTGACTTGCGTGTAAGCAGAGCTGATTGCAGATTCCTGGACACTAATGCTCATTCTCTTGGCAGCAATAGTAGCTGTTTCTCCAGAATTTCATGCAGCATGTCTGTAGCATGTCCAGCAATGATATTCTATTGCACACAGCAGAATATATTTTAACTGCTTTCTGACAACATGACATTACCAGATGTGACTTTTTTGGTATAATTTTTAAGCAGTTAAGAAATAACCTTTTTAAAGGAGAAATACAAAAAAGCTCAAATCCAAATTTCTAGAAATGACTGTCTGGGATGGCTTTTTCAATTTCCAAAGCCATGAGTTCCAGTGGTGCAGTGAGGAGCCTGTTAAAGAAGCACTGTGTGTTGTATCCCTAATATCTGAATTTTTTTCATGTTTTGTGGAGCAGACCATGAACTACATTCCCCAAATAATTAATTAAGGAAGCTGGAGGCTGTTCTGCATTTGTGGCTTGGGGTCTGCTGGTTTTGCTTAAGCCCTCAGTTTTCCTATTACTAAAATAAATGCAGACAATGCCTGTTTCACAGGGCAAACAATGAGTGTGAGTTAGCTGGATTCTTAGGATATCCAGAGCTGAGGACTAGATGAATAAAAAATCAGCTATATACACATATATATACACACTTATTTATATTTTTATGTGAATGAGGTGTGTGTAGTATAGTTATCTTTGAGATTTCTGTGAGCTTTCATTACAAAGTCTGCTCCAGAGGGGAATGCAAGTCTGGAGGAAAGCTGACCTTTTGCTGCAGGCTGGTGACAGAACAGTGCTGCTCTCTCGTGGAACTGGCTAGGGTGTGAGCAGGCAGTGACCTTGTTCACTGGCTGATTAGAGGCTCCTCTCACTCTAATGACTATGTTGGACCACTTCGACACATATTTCTGTGTGTGGTCTGTTGGGGAATGGAGCGCAGGTCTAAAAATTACTTAATAATTTTCAACCAAGGTATTTGTGGTTCTCTCAAATAGTGATTGAGTAAGCTTAAGTCAGGGCATTGCACTTCCTAACTCTCTGTCCATCACGTTCATATAAGAGCACTACTCTGAGGTTCCTAAATGGTATGAACTTAGCTCAGATGGATTTGCTTTGTGACAAAAGAGCTGGACACAGCCATGCAGGTGCAGGGCTTGCCTGTGTCTCCTGAAGGCTCAACAAGCAGCAGAGCAGCCCCTCATTATTCCCTATTAACCTACCAAACATCCATTTGAAGGCTCCCTCCTCCTACCCTTTCCCAGTGTCACTTGTGTTTGGTCACTGGCACAAGGATCCATCACAGATATTGTCCTTGCTGACCTGGGAGCAAGCGTCCTGCTGTAAAGGTGCAACTCAGCCCCTGCCTGAGGTGTGGCAGGATTTGGCTTCTGTTGCCCTGTGCTGAAGTACTCACTGGAGGGACAGTGTGAGGCTGGTGGCAGCTCTTACACCTGGCAACGTGTGTTCTTCTGCCTGGCAGAGCAGCTAGGTTTTGATACCCTTCACGAGCTGCCACTTGTGTGGAAGTTCTGGGCTGGTTTACAGCATTTCACACCAAGCACATGAGAGGGAAGCTGCTGCTGACACAGGCTGCATCCACCTCTGCCTGCACCACCCTGTGTTGGGCACAGCCCCTGCTGCAAGGCAGACGGGGGACTGCATCTTCCCTCTTGCAGAGTAGGTTCCCATTACAGTCAGTAGCTGAGAGAGAGGGTTGCTTCCCAGACAAGAACCCTTCACATCCAGCAGTTTCAGCTCTATGTGGCAAAACAAGCTTAGCAGCCTCCCTGTGGTACTCCAGGGTGCTCTGTGTCTTAACAGTTCTGAAGTTTTGCTGAGTGGGGGCTTTCCTGGAGCTGTTGTTTCAATGCTTCCCCTCCCTGTAATTACAGTCTGCTCTTCCAGCCCTGCATTAATCTAATCTGGAACAGGACATTACCTCCTGCCCCCTCAGATGGAGAACATCCCTGCTGATAATAAAATCCTTCCCCACTAGAACTGCAAAACCAGAGAGGTTATGTAAAAGGGTTGCAGTCTAATATTAGGGTGAAATAATTCCTTTTTAAGGTAGGGGAAAAAGACTTTCAGGAAACCTGTCTACTACCAAGAAGCAGCTCCACAGAAAATCACATACTTAGCTAGGGCTTGGTTTCAAGATAAGAAGGCACAGAAAGATATCAAGCCACTTTTGTGTTTTTCTTTCACAGAGCTGTAAGTAATAGGTGGTTCACTAGATCTTTGGGAAGAGAGAGAGGTCTTCCTGCCTTCTAAGCATAGCACTTTTATTTTTAAATACCCATCTGTACGCTGTCCTTCATGTTATACCTGGTTATGTTTTAGGCTCATGGGCTTGAATTACACTGTGATGGCAAGTATGGCAATATCTGCTCAAACAAGATGACACTTGTGTGTTTAAACATCTTCATGTTTAGCCATACCTCTGTAACTTCCCTCTGCACACCCTTCAACTCTTTGATAACTGGGAAGTGGATTTGTTTTTCTGGTTACAGTTTGACTCTTTTCCCTACATTTTTACCGTTTAGTTTAAGAAACATCCTTTAAATGTGCACTCAGGAGTGTTGAAAATTTCTGGTTTGTACAGTGTCTAATTTGGCAGTGTCTAACTGCATGGTGAGAGGTATTTTGGAGAGAGCATGGAAGAGGTTCCCCAGAGAAGCCATCCCTGGGAGTGTTTGGAAAACACATGCACGTGGGGCTGGTTTAGTGGGCATGGTGATACTCAGTCAAAGTTTGGATTGGTGATCTTGGAGGTCTTTTCTGGCCTTCAAGATTCTATGATTTATGCAGAATTGTGGCAGTACTTGACAGCTTGCTATAGGCCTGCTTGAAGAAGGCAGGTGCTGCATGCATAGCGGGAAAGCAATGGTCTTAAAGTTACCCCAAAATTTTATGGGAAAGCATTAATGTTTAAAATAATTTTTAAAAAGCCTTTGTGGCAAGGGAGCTGCTTTACTGGTAGATAAGAAAAAATCAACAGAAATGCCAGAGAGGGAACTGGACAGGAACCACAGGTACCCAGGAGAGCTGGGAAAACAGAATTCAGGGCAAAACTCTGATCACAGGTCTCTCATTGAAAATCATTCTGGTTCCAGATCTTACAGGCTGTTAAGTCTGTTCACTCTCTCTGTCAGCCTCAGTACTTCTGAGAGACTTAGATAATTCCATAATGACAGAGATCAGCTGTAACTCTGAGTTTAAACATCAGCAAGAGGTGACTGAGACCACTCCAGCTGTGGGATGCAGCACCACAAACTGGTGAGAATACCTGGAGAACACAGAAGGCCGGTTCTGCATTGCCACAATTGTATGCTCCAGTTTTCAGCCCTGTATTTTAGGTTTTTCAGGTGATCTTTTCTGAAAATATTGATTAGACATTTAATTGTGGTGCCATTTAATTAATTAATTTAATTTAATTGTGGTGCCAGTTTTCTGCTCAGAGGATACTTTGTCTCTATGGCTTTGGAACTGGGTATTGAGCCTTGAAGAGTTCTGAGTTTGGCTTGTGTCATTTGCTGCTGTGGCAGGATTAGGGCAAGCATGGACACAATTTTAGAGGTGGCTTCTGATTTTAGATGCTACAGTTTTGAATGTCACTGCTCCAGACGTTGCAGTGCCCAAGTGTGTAGTGGGCAAGTTCTGCAGAGGACTATCCCAGCTGGTAGTTTTTCATAGCCTCCAAGTTGTGAGTTCAAATTAATGATACAGCTGCAGGATGATAATCTATCCAGTGGTGGGACTTTGCATATTTTTTGCAAAACAAGAATACAGAAAAGAGTGGCACCTCACAGCCTGCTGTCATTCTTTCTCCTTCCCATTTTGTGCCCCATTGAGGGGTTACCCCAGCATAATGAATTTTGACAGCTGAAGCCAACTCCAGAGACAGGAGCTCACAGGACATCTTCAACAGCTGCCTCAGAGCTACTGACTTCAAAAGCAGATGTTTCCCATCAGCTCTCCCCACTGCTCAGGCACCTCTTGTCTCAGCTGAGCTCATGCTGAGATCCTTTGTACTTCCAGTGCAGCTGTGCTCTCTAAGCAGGGGCTAAATCTGCCCAGCTGTTGAAGTGGCAGTGATAGCATAGCTTTGTGAGAAATCCATCTGCTTCCAAGAGCATGGCCCAAATTATTTTCCATGCCTTGAAAGTTCTGGATGAGTTCACATTTGTTCCTTTTCTACTGCCATCAGCAAAGGAAATGAGGGATCAGAAAGAGGTGGCCAGTTTTACAAACAAAGTCTCCTGGTCTGGGGAAGCATTGGGAACTGACCCAAAAAGAGTACAGGGAACAAGGAGTTATGATTACATTTGCTAGGCCTAGAAGTTCCTAGAACACAGAGCAAAAAAATGCAAAAAATGTTATAGCTTGAAGTTTTATGTGCTCATAGGACTGGTGTGTAGCCCATCTGCAAGACTAATTTTCTTTAATTAGAAATGCTTGAGTGCTTCTTACCCTCTCTTTAGATGAGACAATAACTGATGATCTCCTCCTGTTCACAGTCTGAAGGCACGAGGCTGCAGAAGGACCTCCGAACTTACTTGGCTTCTGTCAAAGGTGAGGTGTGCACGAGCAGAGGTTTGTTCCCCTTTGATGCTTATCTACACAGTGAGGTTTCTGCAGCCTTCCCCTTCCTGGTTTTTCCCCAGGCATGAGTTGCCGGACAGGTCAGCTTTGTTGGGGGGGAATCTTTCAGAATCCTTTGGGACCAGCTGGGATGGATTGGGGTTGTGCTTTGATGCCAAACACATGGTGCTGTCTTAGCAGATGGACGTTCATGTGTTCTTCTGGGAGAGGATGAACACAAAGCACTTGATGCCGCTGCACCCTTGGTTCCTTTCTCCCTGTGGTTACCTTCCATCTCCGTGCCAAGGGTCAGACATTTAGTAAGGAAGAGCTCAGCATCTTTTGTAATGCTCCTGTGCCTCTGTTTCTCAGGATAAGGGTTAAACTGTGAGGAACACATTATTTTCTTCTTTATCTGAACAGTTCCCTCTTCTTTCCTAGCTATGCATGAGGCCTCCAAGAAGCTGACAGAATGTTTGCAGGAAGTTTATGAGCCAGATTGGCCTGGGAGAGATGACACAAATAAAATAGCAGAGGTAAGACTTTGTTCAGGACGTGGGGATATCCAGACTTGCTCTGTTAGCAGAGATGAGCTTTGGAAGCTATGTCTGTGCACCACATTTCTTCGGGCATATGACTTTGCAGAAGAATTGGAGACAAACTCAGCACTGTTAAAAAAGGAAGGCTGAAAGGAGATTTTTGTAGGAGATTCTTGCCAGATGCTTGTAAAATTACACAGAACCATACACTTATGCCCCGAAGCTGTTTGTTCCCCCCAGATTGGCTAAATGGGGACAGATGATTCGAAAAGAAATTCAGTAGGGTCAACTGGGTGTACTGCTTATGTTAGGTGTAAGAGAAAGGGGCCGATAAAACTGGCTAAAGAAGTCAGAGCAGCCAATTGTGTAGTTGCAACAACGCCTCATGGCGGTGCCACCAGCTGCCTTGGTTCAGTTGCTCCCTTGTTTGCCTGTGCCATGTGTCACCCCAGACTGCTGTTGTTCTCATCCCTTGGCGTGGTGATGCCTGTCCAACTCGCCCAGGTGTTTTCTGTGGGGTTTAGGGCACAGCCTGTCATTTGGCAGTGTGGATCCCCCCTGTGTCTGTGGTGGGTCCAGCTGGAGGCAGCACCCTCTGCTCTCTTGCTCAGCTGTTCTGCTGAGGAGCAGCTGTGGCACTTCAGCTCTCTGGATTCATTTGCCATGAGACTGCAGGTCTGGGCTTATCTGCAGCTGTCTGCGGCATTGGAGAAGTGGTGAAGGAGTAGACAGGAGAGCAGGAGGAGGGTTATTTCCTCCTCCTTCTTTCTCCTGCAGAAAATCTCACCTGAAATAACATATGCATCTTGCCTAGGAAATAATGACTTCAAAGCAAATAATTCAAACAAAACCTGGACGTTTCCAGGTCAGTTTTTTTCATTAACATGGAAACTTTGCATTAGGAAGTGCTGTTGCAGTAAATAATGGGGTTGTATTTCAGCTGGTTTGGCTTCACAGTCTCTGTTGGCGTTGTTTCTTCCTGAGCCACTGTGATGCCTCCTGAGAGATTGACCCTTCAGAAAAATAGAGCCAGAGAGATCAAATGGGACATGAATCCTGAGAACTAACTGTGGCTACCCTTTGGGTCTTCAAGAATATTTCTAGCTTTCCACTTCGCCCTTTAATTCCTTGTTTATATTTTGCTTGTGAAAAGACAGGTGAGAGAGAAGAGTTACTCCTGCCAAATAAAAAGCATCAAGTGGGATATCTTTCCTGAATGTTTTAGCCAAAGCCCTTTGTTCTCTGTTCTCCTGGAAAAAAACAGGAGAGAGGGGTAGTTTTCACCTAATCCAAGGTGTTGATAAGAAATTACTGTTCCTGAGCTGAGGATAAAGTGGGCACAGCTCAGGGTGCAAGCCTTAGCTGTGGCCTCCGTTGGGCTGTGGAGGGAGGTGGTGTGAGGGCTGAAGACTGCTAGTGTAACTTTCTGTTAATGATTCTCCAGAAAGCTGTATTGTAATGAAAAACAGAAAATACTGTCTTGTGGTTTCAGGTCCCTTTTTTGTAGCTGCTGGGAGAAGGAGGCAAAACCAGCCTGACAATCATCTTCCATTGTACAGACTTGAGTTTAAGGTTGCAAGGGAAATATAATGCTTCAAAGGCTTTTTGTCCTTAGAGAGGTCACCTGAATTAGCAACATCAGGCTTTCTGCCAAGATCTCTGTTATCATTAGTTTTCCAAAGAAATTACTGTTTCTTAAGAGCTCTGAGGACCCAAGATTGTTGGCTGTAGCACTCAGAGAGAAAAACAGAAATGTAGAGCCCTGTGTTCTTAATAGTTAACTCATTACTTCTGTTTTTCAGAACAATGATCTCCTATGGACGGATTTCCATCAGAAGCTGGTGGATCAAGCACTTCTGACCATGGATACATACCTTGGCCAATTTCCGGATATTAAAGTAAGAGTCTCTTTAAACTATTTGATCTAGAGAGTCACAGCAGATAAAAGCTCTGAAGATCAGTTTCTTGCATCCCCATCTTCTTTAGGAGAAGGTTTGCTGCTCTGCTCCTAGATATTCCTTGAAAGCAGCCAAGATCTCTGCACTCCGGGTTAATTGATAATGTTTTGTTCAAGTTTTGACTTAAAACAAGAGTGAAGAATCCAGGGAAAAGATGCTGAAGAGAAAATATAACTGTGAAACAGGGGGATCTGTGAAATTCCTTGTTGCATCACAGTGCAGGGAGGCAGTGTCAGCAATAGCTCAGAAGGTCTCAATCTCTCTTTTTGGTCCTTTTGTCTTTTAACTTCCTTGTACGCAGAAAACATTGAGGAAGCTGTTAGTGGCAAATGTACTTTATGACTAGAGGCTGGTGTGGAAGGCAGATTTCTCTGAGTCCTTGGAGTCCTGCTGTGTGTGTAACCAGCTTTTTTTTTCAGGGAAGAGAGAATGCTGGATAGGTGTCTCTTTGTGGATTGTATCCAGGGACCTGGGTTTGAATGATGTCCTGTGACCTTCCCTTCCCCCACAGTTATTTCCCCTCTATTCATTTCAGGGTTGTGCAGGAAATGTCTTTACCATATGGAAGCACTAGTAATGATATCACCACATGGGAAGTATTAGCTTGGCTACTTTCCAGTGAAAGCAACCCTTTTCCCACCACATACCTCTTAAAACGTTTGTCAGTATTTCTTGCTTCAGGAGGATTGTGCTGTATCAAATGGGGGCAGGTCACAGGCTTGTAAAGTGAGCCCTGAACAGCAGTGTTTTCATCTCCTGGGACTCCCTGTTTTTGCTTCATTTTTCCAGCCTCTTCTGCCCCTGGAAGTCTGAAGTGGGGAAGGGCTGTGGCTTTCCACCCACTGAAGGCTGTAGGGCTGATCTCTCTGGGGTGTGATGCCATGTGCCTCAGTCAGAAGTGCAATCTGTGCTGCTTCCTCAACATGATGGCTTGCCTTGGCCTTGCTGTAGACTCAGACTTTGGCACTGTTTTGGTCCAAATCACATTTTTCCAGCCTCTCTGGCTGTGCAGTTGGGCACCTCAGAGTGTTACTTTTTTCCATGTTGAGTATCTTTAGAATTTTTGAATTCTGCTGGAATCTTGCTGAGGTTTTACAGTGGGAATTTAAAAGGAGCGCAAGAGTGAAAGCATCCAAATTCCACCAAAACTCTAGGTGCTAAGTACTGAGCACCGTCAAATACAGTAAGATTTATCATGCTAAGAAAGAACAATGAATTCCTGTTGGTATTACTATCACAAAGCCTTTGTGCATGAATTAAAAGGTATGCAGTGCATCACATGCCTGAAAATGCTGGCTTTTACTCAGAATTAAACAATCATGTTTGTTTATATTAGAAAGAAAAGTTATGACCTTTGTAGTGAAGTTTTAATTATGTCTGCAAACTAAGATTCTTGCTACATCATTTTCTGGCAATGATGGTTTCACTCTGTTGACATCACTACAGCTGGCCTCAGCAGCCTGAATTTCACCCATAGGTCTGAAAAGTATGGAAACAAATAGGTATGCAAAGATGAATAAATATTAAAATATTACTAGAGGCAGCTGACATCTGAATGAGTCACTGAAGTGTTTATTCCTAAAGTTCGTTCTCATTTGTCAGATGATGCGCTAGAAAAGGTAGATTTTATATCATTGCATGGAAGCAATTTCATGTGCAATTCAAGTAATGCTTTAGAGAGCACTGCTCACCTCTGCTTCCCTTCCTAAAATGAGTGGCTTTATGTTGGTTCTTACAGTAAGATATGGGGGTGTTTTGCTAGAGCTGACTGTTCATTTAAAATGGACTTTCAGTGGTATGAATCTAAAAAAAGTCAGTTTGTTTTTATGGGAAATTCAGCTGAATGCATCATCCTTCTTACCTTAGAGTAGTGAGAAGTGCTCAAATCAAGTATATTTTTGTCAAGTGGTAGAAACCCCTAGAAATGCAATTGTTGAACATTGCTATGCCTATGCTATTGCTATGTGAGGTATAGTTAGGCCTCACATAAGGAATTAAAAGTTCTTGAGTTTGGTTAAAAAAAAGCTCCAGTCTTATGTAATTTACAAACTATTTGAGTTGTTTTTTGTTGTTATGGTAATAATTTTCTGGTTTTTGTTTTCCACAAAATGAAATCTTCTGTGTTTCCTGGAATTCTGGAATTACTCTGGTAAAATAAGTTGATTTATGGAGAGAAGAGGATTTTAATTTAGCTGTGAAAAGGCCTGTTTTTTTTAATGATCCAGTAATTAAATTGTGTGATGAGTTAGATCATCTATGCATTTTTTTTTTTGTTACATTCTAACATGTTCAGAATCCATCTTTACTTGAGGGGCTGTAAAAATTCCCTTGTTTTTTTTTTTTTTGACTTGAAAAGGGATTCACATCAGGAATGTGAAAACAGAGCATGCCTTTAGTAAGGATTTTTGTGTGTTAAGGAAAATAATTTATCTAATGTTGGATGTTCACCCCTGAACAAGGCCTCTCCATCTTCTCTAGCTTGACAATTGGGAATGCAGAAACTACTTTAGGCTTTCTTTGCAGGTCAGCATCTGTACTTGTTGGAGTAGGACTCTTCTTGCATAATCTTTAATATTTGAGTGAGTTTTTGGTCGGTTTTACACAATATGCAGTCAGAGTACAGGTCTCTGCAGTGGGGCCAGAGAAGATAAACTACAGCCCAAGTTCTGAGTAGTTGTAGAATTGGGGGCTTTCTGTCTTTCACTAAACCTTGTTCTCCACTAGCTGTAAAACCAAATTTCAGTAAAGAAAGGTATGGAGGGCAAAAGTTTGTTGGGTTTTTTTTTTTTTTGTTTTGGTTTGGTTTGGTTTGGTTTGGTTTTGTTTTGTTTTGTTCTGTGATGGCTTGGCTTTGGTGTGGGTTTGTTGAAGGAGGCGCAAATTAAGATGGATTTATTGCAAAGTAGTAAAGTCTGTTGGAGTTCAGCTGTTACACTGGGGTGGTGGTGGCTGTCCTGGAGTCATACAAGGGAGCCCTGCAGCCTTCCAGGACTGGGCTAAATCCTGTTAGTGCTATCACAGGCAGCTGTGTGATCAGTGGTTGCTCCAGGAGGGCTCACACTCTGTGTATCTGTACCTTGCAGCTTTCCTGTGTACTCTAGTAGAAACGTGGGGATGGATGTTAGAAGTTTGGGAACTGCATAAAACATGGAGGAGTTACTTTGTTTGAAAGATGAGTGGCATTGAATCGAACTCCCTGGTGGGGTAGCCGGAAAACCTGAAGTGCTGCTCCTGGTGTCAGAAGTGGGAAAAACTCCAGCTGTCTCTACCAGGCTAGCCTGGGGGCAATATGGTATCTCTTTAAATCCCAGATGGGGCTATGTTTCCTCTGGTGTGTTTGTAAGATGCATTAACTTGCATCTTAAATTGCTGTGCAGCTGGAAGATCCCTCCAGTACCTTGTCTCCTGACTGGCAGTATGATGTTTGGGAGGTGTCTTCTAGTGACCTCGACTGTGGGATGGCTCAGCTTCTTTGTGACTCTTCTCTTGGAGTGAGCTGAGCATTTAGAAGAGAGTTTGGGCGTGTGTGTGGCTAAGATCCTGTGGATCTGCTGTGACTCACCCGGAGCTGCAGCAGCATTTGCTGGAAGTGCAGAGGAGCTTGTGTGGGAGATGTGTGAGCTGCTCCCAGCTAGTCTGGCAGAGACATCAGCCCTGAGTGTGGTTTTGCAGCGTGTCTGCAGGAGCCTGGGGAGAGGAAACCACCGCACCCTGCCAAGCGCAGGAGAGAAGGGGATTCTGCTTTTGCTAGTAAATGCCAGTGCTGATTCCTCATTCTGCACTTTCTATGTCCCTGGCTCTTGTGGCTGATTAAAAATCCTCCTGGCTCCTTGCCATGCCTTTTTACTCCCTTATCCAGCCTGTCTCTGGACTGCTGATTACTGACGCTGGCCCAGGCTCTCTGATCTAGGGGGCAAGTGTTATGGTCAGGCTGGGAAGATATGTGCTCCAACCCAGATAGTGTGGGGCGTTTGCCGACAGTGTGGGAGGCAGGGGGCTGAGGGGATGGATAGTTCCTAAAACAGGGAAGCCCAGTGGGCCAGAGCCTCAATCAAGTGCAACTCTGCTGGGAGAGAGAGCCTGAGGCTCCTCAGTTCAAGAAGAGTTACCCAGGATCAGGCCACAAACCTGACTGTATGTCCTGGATTCTCAGCCATGGCTTTGTCAGGACTCCATTCCTGAATTTAAGTCTGGTACACAGCTCCCTCCTTGTATTTGTTTTGGCTTCAGTGTTGCATGTTGGTGACCCAGTGCTGCAGGTTTTCCCTTGCAATTCCCTTGCTTAAATGCTGGTGACAGCAAACCTGTGCCTGTGGCTGCAGTCACTACTGTCTGCAGCTTCTGTCACAGCATCCAGAAAGCTGTCCATGGCATATCCTGAGCATGTGGATGAGTGCTTTTGCTGTGCTGGCAGCAGAAATGCCTTCTTTTGTTGAACGTTATCTCTCAGGCTTCCACACAGACTAGTGAGCTGGTTAGTTGGAGGTTAGAGGGCTGCAGCCCTCAGAAAGCCCTGAAAATAATGAAGCATTGCCTGTAAGGTGGAGGTACACTGTGGCTTAGGAAGCAGTGGAGCTAAAGTTCTGAAAACATGCATGTCACACAGAGATGGAACTGTTGGCTGGATCCCTTTGCCTTCCCTTGATGGGCCCTCTCTCCTCCTGAGGCGCTCCCTCTGGAATGTGCTTGCCACAGGTGGCTGCCAGGGCCTCCTCTCTGGGCAGCCTGTGTGGAGGCTCCAGGGAGAATCCTTGCGTGGGCAGAGTGTGGGCTGTTATGGAAGTTGGGTGAAAAGGAGGGTTTTTTCCCTGGGAGGTTTTGCAGTTTTGGCTGCTGGGGAAGATTGGTGTGACTCTTTTCTCCTTCTTTCTAGTCTCGTATTGCAAAGCGAGGAAGGAAGCTTGTGGATTACGACAGTGCCAGACACCACTTTGAAGCCCTGCAAACTGCAAAGAAGAAGGATGAAACCAAAATAGCGAAGGTAAAGCAATCAGGAGGATATGCAGCCTTCCTTTCTTTTTGGGAGGCCTGCATTTGCCAACTGAGAAGCTTTTAAGTTCACTTGTACCTCTTCATTGTGTTTTCATAGAGTTCATTCATATTGGAAAGGACCTTTAAGATCATTGAGGTGTTGTGAACTCATGAGGTTTTGCTAGGTATTTCCTTCTCATTTGTTTAGTTTCCTTGGAAGGCAGGATGCCCTCTGTTGGATTGGTTCAGACCCGCATCATCAGTCTGCATGTCTTGGTGGCCAAATGCTTGGGCATGGGCTTTGTCATGTGCACAGGACCAGTAATCTCTGGTAGAAAAGCCGGTGTGCCCCTTCAGGAAGCAAAATCTTGCAATGCTCCAGAAAAATGTTACAGTTTGTCCGCTTCTTGGGACTTTAGCTCCCCATCCTAGACCAGCAGTACGAATGTTTGAGTGTTACTTGAGGTTGGTTGTGTTTGTGAAGTCCTCTGATATCCTACGAGAAAGACTCTTAGGAGTGTGAGTGACGCGTACATAGATGGAAATGCATGCCCTATACACTTGATGAATGTATTCTGTTGTCAGTTACAATTACTGGATAATAATATGACTGAAAGCAGAAAAATAGGAGTTTTCTCTTGTTAGGTTTCTTTCCTGCCTGTGAATAGCTTGATTCAGGGCTTGCCCAGTATTCAAGTGAAGGATTTTATTTTTAATGAGATTTATTTTAATTAAAAATAAAATTTACATTTTTTTAATGTAGCAGAAGAAAGATAATAGTGCTAATTTTGTTCTAGAGTAGGCGCATGGATTGAATACTGCTATTAAAATGAGCTGTGGATTCCTCTTGTACCCTAAATGTATTTGAACCCATGTGCTTTCCTTCACAGGACACTTCTTGACACAACAGAATAGTCCAAGGCTAGGGAGGCATCTTTAATTCTCTTCAATGTGGGCTATGGTAAATTGTGACTCTTCAGGGTAGAAGCAGTACAGGAAAGAAAGACCCCGGATCTGTACCTCTAACCGGGCTGACAAGAGTTGTCATCCTTTGCTTAGGGTTATTTCTGGTAGAGGGGAATATGAGTTATGTAAGAGATGCTGATGTTTTTCCTGCATAGAAGAAATTAAAATGCATCTCTACCCCAAGTGAAAGATGTGCATTTAGTAGCCACAGTACTTTTATTGTTAAGCTGCAAGTCAGCAGTCATCTACAGTGCACTGCATGCACTGTGATTAACCTTGACAGACAGCAAGGGAGAGAGATTGATGGCCCAAGTGTCATTGCATCACTTGTGTGGCAAAGCAGTTATTGATTCTGTATGCAAGGCATGAGGCCTTCAGTTCAAAGCAATAATTCATTGTGTTTGGGGTAAGAGCAGAATTTCCCTGGGGTATGTTTTTTTTGTTGGTGCATGCCAATGGGATCTTTGTTGCAGTGGAAGTGATTTTTGTAGGAATTGGTCTACTCAGGTTGGTACCTGGTGCTCTGCAGCAGAGGTTGGCTGCCTTTATCACTGCTGCACTCACTGTTGCCCCAAATGCCCAGCTAAGATAATACAGCAGGTATGGAAGAAAGTGCAGTTTGAAGAGTGAAACATTGAGAGTTAGGAGTTGGTGCTCTATTCATGATTTATCTGTGAAAGGGTCTCTTAGTACCTTTTCAAACTCTTCTTGTTAGCCAAAATGTGCGCTGGATCAGATCTTTCCACCCTCTGTAATTTAGGCCATAAGCTCATGCACAGGATAATACGTGACACGTTGCACCGTCCTGATCCTGCAAAGATGGGAGCAGCAAGTCCCAGTGAGTTATGTGTGTCTGGCCTTCCCAAGTGGGTAGTTTTCACTGCCCAGCCTGTGAGCTGGCATTTACAGTCAGGCAGCTCTGCAGGGCTATGGGCAGCAGCCAGGGCTCAGCTGCTGTAGGTAGCTTACCTCTCTATTTCTGTTCCTGGAGTTTTGCTCCTGTGACCTTTGAAGTAGGGTTGTTCCAGTGTAAGTTACTTTGGAATGTGATGACAGACCCCTAGGAAAGAGAAATCATTTTTCTGACACAGGATACAAGTGGGAACTGACTTGATTAAGGTTTCATGGTATAGTAACAGAAACAGCAGTGCAAATACTTTTTGGCACTACATGGTCTCTTTTATTCTTCTCTAATATATGGATATTATTTTTTCCCACCCAGGACCCCTTCCACTTATTCCTAAACTTACATCCTGCTATTAAAATAAATCACTGTGTACTTTCAGCTGTTGCATGCAAATAATTATGATTGTTAATTAATCCTGACCTCTCTTTAAGGAGCTCCAACTTCACAGCCATGCCTTGGTGTAGGGTTGTCTGTGTGCTAGGTCACTAACAACTGTATCTGTTGCTCTTACAGCTGCCTGGCTGGTCTGCAGTATCCAGCCCACATGGGAACATTAATTACTGCTAAACTTGGCCTGCTTCAAAGGATTCATAACTGATCAATCCCAGGATGTTTGTTTTTTTTTCTCTTGCCTTGGTGATACTGGTTTGGCCCAGCCTCTAAATACACTCTCTGTTGTGATTTTAATTTTTTTATCCTAAAAGATATATGTTTGTGTCTCTCTTCTTCTCTGTTTATTTTTTTCTTTTTTTTTTTTTCCACTCAAACATGCTCCCTCCCCCAGCCTGTTTCGCTGCTTGAGAAAGCTGCGCCTCAGTGGTGTCAAGGGAAACTACAAGCTCACCTCGTTGCACAAACTAATCTGCTCCGAAATCAGGTGACTGCTGATCTACCTGGCTCTAACCCTGCATGCGCTATTTTGGGCTCTAGGTTGTATCATGCAAGTAATCTCTAGGCAACGTTCACTCTAGTCCTGTCTGATAAGTGTGTCCTTGACACTCCTTAGCCACAGTGGGCACTGGAAGTGCTGGAAGTTGCTGACCAGTGAATGAATCTGTGCCTGCCTGGTTAATTTCTAGTCAGATGTATTAATTCTGGACTGTTGTTTTCTCCCCCTGAAATGAAATGTGGATGGAGAAAGGCTGTGAAATAACTCTGAGGCAGAGGGTGATGTAGTACACAGTTCTTCCAATTACTGCTTCTATTTTGCTCTAAGAGAAGAAGTGAATTTTTATTGTTGCTGTTTTGAAAAAAGAAAAAAAGGAAATGCTGAAAATTGGCCTATGGATTCACATCATTGAGTCAAGCCACAAAAAAATATTATTGCAATTTCTGTGACTGCTGAGTTAGATTGCAGCATTCTCCTGTAGTAAAGTCCATGTCTCCCAAATGAGCACTGTCCTGTTGTGGTTTAAAAGAGCCATTTTTAGATACAATTTTGATCTGCACAGGAGAAGAGATGGGCCCAGGTCAGGCAATTTGCACCCTGTGTGACATATTTGAACAGTTGCTCGTTGAGGTCAAGGTGGTGCCATCTGGCAGAACTTAGGTTATAGCATCTTGAGGGACATGAGCAGCTCAGAGGAACTGCAGGGAATAAAGATTTCAGTCCTACTTGCATAGAAGTGTGACTTTCTGATGAAAGCTCAATTGGTGTTTCTGTTTGAACACCTTAAGGGATAAGAGGGAGTTGTCAGAAGACACTGAGAAGAAAATGCTTTCAATGAGCAACAGATAATAAATCATTACCCAGACTGGGAGAGCTCTAGTTACCTGCTTACAAGTTCCTGGTGAGCTCATCTGTTCTTATTCGAATGCTCCTATGTCTTCACATTCCATGTCCATGGAATGAATTGCAGTTTAGAAACGCCTCTCACCTTATGAAGCCCCTGGGTTTTTCACAGTCACTTTATGACTTTGGATCAGTGAAAAGACTCCATTACCACATCAGTAAAGCTTTGGGAAAGAACAGCTGTTAGCAGCCCTGCTTAAGATGCAGAGCAAATTCATTCTCAATTGAAGAGAGAGGGACACATGGCAGGCTGCTGGGGGCTTTTCCTGTACCTCTGCTGGCCCTGCTGGGAACCACTGGCACAGCTGTGGTTCTTGACTGGTCTGTTTGACAGGTGGTATTTCTGGAGGACTAGAAAACAGGTGTGGGAAGTTTCTCAAGTCACAAATAAATATATAAATCAATCAGCTCTTGGGCATTTTTCCTCTTCTCAGCTGCTCTAATAGCAGCACACACAAGACTGCCCAGAGAAGCAGTACCTCTGAGTGCTCCCTCATCCATTGCCTGTGGGTCTTAGGCAGGCTACCAAGAGTCATTCCATAATTTCACTGTACTGGGTGACTTTTCCCTGCAGCATATGCAAGGGACTATGTAATCTTTCCACCCACTGTGGTGCAGGGGCGTTAATCTCCTAATACAGAGCATTAATATTTTTGGTGACCACAGATATTTTCAAAACAGTCCATTTTATTCCTCAGCTAAGTAATGCTATTGCCTACCCATTTTTTTTTCTATTGTAAGTATTTGTTTTTTTTTTTCTTCGCTTTTTTTCTTTATTTTAGTTTTACTTTTGGTTGGAAACTAACAACAACAACAACAACAACAAAACTCTAACAAAGGAATTTTAGTTGTATGCTGAATCTGTAGGTTTTCCAGCTTGCCTTCACAAACATTAGTAGGTAGGCGAAGAAAGGCTTCAGTTTTTACATTTGTGATTTCAAGACTGAAGGTGTTAATGACAGTCCTAAATCTCATTAACCTCTTGATAAAACCGGGAGGACTGGTGATGCTGGATTTATTGAGAAGCTTCAGAATGTTTCTTTTACTAGCAGCTTTGTTGCTGTCTCTTCTTGCCTGATAATTTTACAACCTCCAGGCAAAAATGGGGTCAGTTCGATCTAGTGTTTCTACTCTAAGGCAGAGTCGCTCCCTCCAATGCACAAACTGCTTGCTCTTTAGGCCTTTAGCAGATAATAACAAAAACAACACAGTGGGGATTTTTTTGTGAAGTCTGCTGTGGGAGTTGCTACTGCACACTCCCAGTTAGAAATGTCAGTGACTGTGCTTTTTGAAACACGAGGAAAATGGCTTAGAACAGCAAATTCTTGCCTTTCGACTAAGCTTTGCTGACATGTTTTATGCAGACTAAAGAGCAACATCCTTGGTGCTGCAGTGATAACAGAACAATATCTCTGTCTGTAGGAGAAAGTCAGTGAGTTGAGTCCTTCTGAGAGGCAGGTTTAGTTGGGATTGGTAGGGTTTGGGCCTGGAGGGAGTCTTCCTGCTCTCTTCCTTATCCCTGCCTCTTGGATATCTGAACTATTTACTGGGCAGTGGCTAATTACCACAGTTCACAACATAGTCTTTGAAGTGAAATGGTGACTAGACTGACAAGCACCAGGCTAGACATAACCACTCAGGAGGGCTGAGATGTGTGGTAGCAGCAGACACAGTGTGGAAAAATTGCCCCCTGCCACAACTGAACTGGTTGTGCTTGGCACTCTGAGCTTTGGCTAGGTGGAAGGTCAGGAAAACATTTGTTGCCATCTCCTGCTCAAACCTTCCCCTTTCAGGCAAGGAGAGGAGAGAAGGCTTTTCTGAGATCGTATTTCATGGGTGTGGGCATTACCTCGTTCTGCCTCGGTTTCCCCTCAGGGTGGCAAGGATGGAAGCTGAAACAGAAAGTGCACGGATGTGGCAGTGGGCTCTGCCCTGGAATCTGTCTCTGCCTTTCCCCACCTCACTCCCTGAGCTGCCTTTTTCTTTAGAAGGGCTTGTGACTAGGCTGATGTCTGGCTTTGGCTCTGCCAGGGCTATCAAATGCCAGGATTCCAGCTTCCAAGCGAAATAAATGCCACTGGTGAGAAGATCCCTGGGCTGATTAAGGACTGAAGGATTAATTCAGTGCTCTACCTGGGGAAGAGAGCACTAGCTGAGCCACAGGCCCTGGATGGATCCCTGATTCCTACAACTACTCTAGAGTGAACGTTGCCTGTTGTTGATTTTGCCTTTGCTTCAGGATGTCGCAATATTCACGAACTGCTTTATAGGTTCTTTGACCTTATAAACTGGTAAAGGAGAGAGGGAAAGAATGTTAATGATACTCACCACATCTGAAAAACTAACAGCATTCAATGATGCCTCATCTCCCAGCTTTCACATCTCCTGGATTGATTCTGGTTCCAGTATAGTTTGGAAGTTAGAATAAAATGAAGCCAAAGGGCGGACTTGTTGGTTTTTTTTCACTTTCTTTAAGATGTTTGCATTAGAAACATTCATTTATAAAGGTATTTTAAGGTAGAACGAGTCTTTGTGATCATTGTCTCTCATTCAGCATAAACTGTATCTCTGTTTAAGACATTTTGTTTGTTTTGTGCAAACCCTCTTGAAATGTTGAGGTTTTCAGTGAGTGTAGCAGCGAAACAGGGGTTTCTGGGTGGAAGCATCATGACCCCTTCTCCCCTTGCCTGTTCCTTACCAGGTCTTCTTAATTTCAGAAACCTCCCAGATGTGTCTTTTTGCAGGGGAAACTTTTTCCCCTTGTCCTGAGTAGAGAGCCTTAGCCTTGCCTCTGGCAGCAATGAGCAACCCTTTGACAAATGAAGCTAGCTGGAAAGTAGGAGCTCCTGTGGTTTGCTCTTGAGTCAGGAGAGAAATGGATAGTGAAAGGATCTTACCCTGTATAATGGAGAGTGATTCCTGTGAGGAACAGGATTCTGAACTGCAGAATATTTTTAAGCCCTTTCTCTCATTATTCCTGTAATTGTATGTAACTGTCACTAAGGAGCAGTAAGCTGGATTTCTTTAATTAAGCTGACACAAAGAAGATAAATTTTGATTTCATAGAAGGTGTAGGAATCTGACTGCAGGCTGGTGGGGAGAACCAGGTTCCATAGCTTGTGGGCTCTTTGCAGAGGCCTGAGGTAATGTGAAATCCCTGCTGTTGTCACGTATATAGGCACTTGTGCTGACCTTCCAAGTTGCTTATTCAGGGATTTTTCCATTCTACATCCCATTGCATGGCAAAATGCTGTGCTGCTACAGATTCCAGGATAGAAACATTTTAATCATAAAACTTGAAGTCAGGGCACTGAAAAGAAAGATGTCCCCTAGGACATTTGTAGGAAAGGGCATGTGCTTGTTGCTGGTGTCTGCTGTCAGCAACAGAAACCAGGAGCATCCTTTTTGTTGCTGAAATCTGACAGAGTTCATCCATCAGTGCTGGGATCTATCAGTGTCTAGGTCCAGTGAACAGGTTAAATTTAAACTCATATCTGGGAGAAGGAGATCTGTTTTGGTGCTGGGGGCCAGCAGCCAGCCAGGGACTGCGCTTGTGTGAGACCACTGAAACCAAGACGTGCTGCTGAAGCCCTGCAGCCTGGCCTCCTGCTGGCACCAGTCATGCTTTGCATACCCTTCCTTGCTTCTCCAGTCAGCTTTGTGGGAGAGCTGTATCAGCCAAGGATGCAGACCTCCTCTCTTCCTCATAAGAGACGGGGCTTTGGCATGACCTTACCTCAACAGAGTCCCCACCAGGGAGGATTCTTCTCTGATGCCATTTGGGATGGATTTCAACTCTTTCTGAGATCTGGCAAGGGACAGAGGCTCCTATTGCCTTCATCTGTATCCAAGCTGGAGGCTGAACTGCCCAACCAACTCCATTCAGTTCTTGAAGTCAGGGAAATTTAAAGAACTGGAAACACATTAGTGGTTGTTTGAATTCTGTGCTGAGTGTATAAATGGGGGAATCCATTGAGAGAACCTGAGAGGAACATGTTCAACCTGAAGGGTCACCTATGGTGCAACCCTGGTTCCTAGGAGACTCATTTGGGATGCTGGTTACCTCATGCCAGAATTTTGCCTGATCTCCCAAAGAAGTCAAAAGAGTCACAGTTGTTCCAGCCCTGCAGGGTACTTGTCTGTGCTGGAGCTAACAATCTCTCTTCTCTGTTACTAAGGCTGAAGAAGAGTTAGTAAAGGCTCAGAAGGTGTTTGAAGAGATGAATGTTGATCTGCAGGAGGAACTGCCTTCACTGTGGAACAGGTAAGTGCTGGAAGTTTTCCCAAAGGCTGGTTGGAAGGAAATGAATATCCAAGCTCTTGGATCACGATTCTTCTTAGCCTGGACTGGGTATCTGCTCTGTTTTTTTCTGTGTTGTCTCCATCTGTCCCAGGATTCCCCCCAGCCACAGGTTCACTCTTGTGCTTTACTTCATGATTTTCCTGAAAAACATGATTTTACCACAAAGAGAAACTGTATTTCTCAGCTTTGTCTGCTTAATCCCTTTTCCCTACCAACTCTGCTCAACTTTCTTGAAAAACTTGAGAGACCATGGGTTTGTCATACCAGTGATTGTGCTGATGAAAAGGGAGGTGAAACAAAGACCAACATTTAGCTTGGGGGATGAACTGTAGTGCAGCAGAAGCTGATTTATGGGGACAACACAGTGGAAAACTGCCAAAATCTTCCTTGCAGTGTCCCAGTTTCTTATTTTTAAATGCAGTGGTCATGTCCAGGTTTATAGTGCTGGTCTGTGAGGATGAGAAAGTGGGCAGCAGCAGGGTGGGAAAGCAAAGTGCTGATTTCTGCCATCACTCCCCTTTCCATCCAGCCTGAGTCAGGACTCCTTGCTCGCAGCAGCATGCAGGCCTGGCTGGGGAGGGAGCTGGGAAGGATGCAGGCATCATCTGGGTGGTTCGCTTTGCAGAGCCATGATGCTGCTGGCCTTGGACAGCCTCTCCCTGCTGCTGTTGCTCCTTTGGCTGAGTGCTGGTAGAGCACTTTCTGTTGGCAGCTGGCAGGCTGCTGCTGGGATTTTAAGGTGCCACAGGTTTTTCACAGGCTTCTGCTATCCAGCTGATCCTTCTGCTCCCCTGTTGCTCTCTGTGTTGTACTTTGCTTTCTTACCCTTTTTGCCCCTTTCTTGGGTTGAAGGCAGGTATCTGCTGGGGAAGGAAGGAGCGTCCCTTAGAAACCCCTTCCCTCCAAATTACTAAAATTAAGCGGCTCTCAGGCAAGATATGGGGAGGAATAACAGTCCTTTACTAATGAGTATAACAAGATACAAATGAACAATAACAATAACTACGGTATTAACAACAACTACAAAGAAAACGTCAGAGACCACCGCGGCAAAGCCGGGGATAGGGATGGGGGAGGCCTTGTTTCATGAACCCCCGTAGGCAGTCTGTTGTCGTAGATGGCTCTGACGGGCCCCTCTGAGGAGAAGGGAAGAACTCCGAGATGGAATGCAGGAGTTCTGGTGCAGGGATGGGTGAGATGGGTAACCGTTTTTCCCGCAGTCTCAGCAGGGCGTCCCAGCAGGGCGAGCAGAAGAAGCAGGCGCGCCAGGAGAAGCTCCGTCCTGGTTAAAAAAAAACGAACCTCCTCTGGCCACCTCCCCCCCACCAGAGAGCGGACCCAACCCCACCATCTGCCCCCTCCCCCTTCCCCCATGGGCCAGGCAAGCTCTTTTGTCTTGCAAATACTCTCAAGTATCGGCCATCAGGTTCCCCCCCCTCCCTACAACAAATGGGACAAAATTCTATAGGTAAAGAGAACAAAAGGGACAACACCCCAATCCCCCACACTCCTGAAGCAAACACTTCATGCTTTTTTTTGCTTCCCTGGTGCTAAGGAACTTCTGGATGAATTAATATCTGTCCCCCTGCTGATTCTCCCAGCTTTTCCAGCACTGTCTGCATCACAGCCTCTACTGTTTCTTTCTATTTTCCTACTGCTGTTTTTTGTTGGTTTTTTTTTTGGTTTTTTTTTTTGTATTTTTTTCCTTCCTTTTCTCCTCCCCACCCTATACCTCCCTCTAGCCAGTATAAATTCAGATCCTGTCCTACTTGGTCCCCTCTTCCCTCTGGTCATGTTTGTCCTGTGCCTGGCCTTTGCTCCATTTCCTTGCTACCCTCTCTTCTCACATGTACCATATCTGACAGAGTTGAGTTTGCATGGCAATGGTGGGTGGGAGGTTGCAGAAGGGGCAGGATTGAAAGGTTTTGTGAGAGCATTGTGTCCATTAAGTTCTTCTGTCTTGTTTTTCATTTGACAGTCGTGTTGGTTTCTATGTCAACACATTCCAGAGTATAGCCGGCCTAGAAGAGAACTTCCATAAAGAAATGAGCAAGGTAACGCAACTAACAGCTTATCCTACTTACTGTCTCTTCAGTGCCAATAAAAGAAAAACAAAACCCAAGATCCAACAAAAGAAACGAAATTCAAACAAACAAACAAAAACAAAGAAAAACCAACCAAACAAAAACCTCAAGCTAAAAAACAGCTGGAGAAAATGCCCTTATGTTGGAGCATAATACAAACCATTATTTTTTTTCTGAGCCACCTGGGAGAAAGGCAGTGTGACATAGTAAGGTAAAGGGATGGAGCACAAGGAAGAGACCACGGGGCCATGGGCAGCACTGGGGAGTTATGTCACTTGACAGCACTTACTTGCAGATCCACAGGGGAAAGGGAAGCCACTCTCAGACCAATCCATTGCTGCCTTTTTTAGTTCATTTATATTATGGATCTGTAACCTATAACCTCGTCAGGCTAAACATGGTATGTTTTTTTTCCTGCCCCCCTGCTGCCCGGCAGCCAGTTGCTATGTACCCTCATTGTACCCAGGTGTGGGGTTAAAACCAGCCGGGAGTCTGCAAGTCAGCTGAAAATTGAAATGTGCCTCAGTCCAGTCCCTCAAAAAGGCTCTCCCCCACAGTACTTCTCTGCTTTGGCTTCTTTCCTACCCTGTGACCCAAAAGAAGCCATTTATGTACTTAGCGTGTGCCTTGAGTTGGGAATCACAACAGAAGGCAGTGTTGGCAAGCCAGATCCTGGTGCTGTGTGGCAGCACCCAGAGGCGGTCTCATGACTGTCTGTGGGAAAGTCCCCCATTGCCACTGTCATTTACAAATATGTTCTTGTTCTTGCAGTCAAGAGCTAGAGAAATCCTGAATTCCTTAGGTCTGTATGCTGCTTGAAAATGTAAATGTTGCACTAGTCTTGAGGCGGGACTAAGAGCCCAGCTGGAAAACCCTTATATTCCCTCTGCTCCCTAATGTCATCCTGACAACAAAACAGCCACTAAGCAACAGGAAACATTATAGTCCTTCAATTCCCAGCAGTCAGAGGCCCTCTGCCTTGGTGTAACACATCAATTTTGAGCCCTGCTGACATTTTATAGGGTCTTTTCCAGTTAATAGCCTGCTCTTCTCCAGTGAGGGATGAACTAAGTGTTAAGAATAGGGAGAATTGTTATAATTACTAGTTTGTTGCTGTTAACTTACATTCAACAAAACGTGGGAAAGATGCTTGTGAGACAGGAATTTTCTTTTTGTAGGATTTTTCTTGTTAGGATTTTTTGTTTCTTGAGAAATTTTGTATGAGGGCAGGGTTTTTGCTTTGTTCTATAAGAACCATCTGTTTCTTATTACTGCTACAGCATCCAATTAATTGCTGGTGTTGCCTGCACAGTGTCTCCAACCTTGATTTCATGGGATCCTTCGTTGTACCGGTGGTAAATCCAGTGTCTTGTCTTGTTTATGGATCAGCTGTTTCAGAATAGGAGCATCTGGAGTGACTGTTGCAGCCTTCGGTACCAGGGAGAATTTAACCCCTAATATTCCATTTCTGCAAAGACATCCAGGTTCTGTCCAAGCCTAGATGGCTCAGGCAGTTGGTGAAGTTAAGGGTTGTTCACCTGAAGGCCAGCTGCCTTTGGCTCCAAAGTTGAAATGGCCATATCCCAAGGTTTGGTAAGCAGGCCAGAGAAACCGCTTTCGGCTACAAATCCAGTGTGAAGCTCCAGCTGTTGCACACAGATTTCAGGTAAACAGTCAAGCTGCTTCTGCAGTGGTACCTGGCAGCACACAGGTGGGCCCTGGTGGTAGGGAGGCAAAGAGGATGATCTGTGAGGAGGACAGAGCATTCCCAGAGATGCTAGCAGCTCTCTGATGGCTCAAGTGCTGTAGCACTGCAGACTCCACAGACAAGTGGAAACAGATTTAGGGTTCTCCTCTCTTGGGATAGCTGAAGAGCTCTGTCCTGCCACAAGCCTGTGTTTGGTCAGTCTGTGCAGGCCAGCCCAGGCTCTCTTCTGGCATCTGGGCTCTTTTCTCATTCTTTTTCTGTCTTTTGTTTTTGTATTTTGCAGTTGAACCAAAATCTCCATGATGTCCTGCTGGGCCTAGACAAGCAGTACTCAGGCAATGCCTTCCCTGTTAAAGCACAGCCCAGGTCAGTAACTGTGGGTAGTGTCTTTCCCTCAAGCAGGGGAGGTGGGACAGGGATATCTCTACCTACCCAGGGATATTGAAACCTCCAAATTGTCAGTTGGAAGTGATTTGCCCTCCTGCCAGTGCCCTCCTGAGACTTCCTAGAGCCATGCCCGAGATTGCACTTGGCACTGGGTGACACAACGCAATGCCTCTTACCTTTCTAGGACTGCATCTGGAGGCCTAAACTTTCACTAGGTGCTGATATTTAAGCAACTGACTCTCAACTCTGCTTTTGAAGTCTAATTCCAGCTACTGAGCTGCCCTTTCTTCTGGGTCCAGTTGCCCAGCACCTGTGCTGTTCTTTCCGTCAAAAGCTCCTGCCATGTACCTGCAGCTTGTCAGCTTGAGCACCAAGAGCCCATTTCCCCAGCCCCTTCTTTGGCCCTCCAAACTTGGAATCACCGTTTTGCCAAAGCCTTATGCCCATCCTATCTACCCTAGCTGAAGTGTGTTTCTTTTCCTGTGTGTTGTGAAAGTAGTTGCAGCATCACTAATGCGAGGCCTCTTGAACTCAGACCACTTTCAGTCCGTGTGTGTGCGAGGAGTGAGTGTCCTCTAGGCCTTCAGTTTTCTATCCTTAGCTGGGTCCTGTCCTGTATGTTTAAGTGCAAGTCTGCACATTCCCTAGCACTGAGAAGGGAGGGAGAGGTTGGGCTCTGGATTAGGCTGACTGGCTTCCATCCAATGCACAAGTGATGAAATAGTGTTGGACACTGGCTTCCAGCTGCTGCTAATCCCATGTGCTGGGTGAGCAGGAGCACAGCCCAGGTCCTCAGCTGCTGTGTTGATGGAGGGAGGTGGTGAAGTCATCATGAGGTAAGGGTAAGCTGTGGTCTGAGTGCATTGGTTTAGTAGGGGTAGATGAGCTGTTGAGACCTCTGTGCCCCCTTGTGTCTCCTCCCAGTTTAACCTGTTGCAGTCATGCGCAGATCACTTGCATGTCTTCTCCCAGCAATTCTTCCAGTGTGGTATTTGCCAACTCTAAAGAAAGGGGAAGTTTGAGTTAAATTTGGCCCCTGAATTCTGGATTGCTGACAGCAGATTTCAGTGATGCTAGTTGGAATGCTACTTGTGGAAAGAATATCTTCTTCCCAAGTTAACATGTGATGTCTGTTGATCATGACAACCCAACCAGACTGAAACCTTGTGAGGAGGCTGTGGTGCCCATCCTCTTGCTGCCATGGGCTGTATTTTCTCTGTTAGCAGCATCCTCCAGGGTCCTTGGAGGAGGATGAGGTAACAGGACAGATGAAGGCTGTAGCCATTGCTTTGCCCAGCTCCTTTTTCCTCCTTTCTCTGTTCCTCAAAGAGCTGGTTGTAGGCAGTAGTGACATACTGGCCCAGAGATGTTCATTGCTGTTGTGGCAGAAAGTTTCTGGCCTTAAAGAGCTTTCAATGAATAAATTTCCTGGTTTTGCAATTCTTGCCCCATGTCTGAACAATTTCTGCCCCCCTACCCCCCAAAAGGCTAGTTTCCGCTGGGGCTGTAATGGGTATCTCAGCTCCAGTTCTGTGCCCTTTGGCTGGCTAGGAGACCACATGGCCCTAAAGCCCAAGGCTGAGTGCATACACAGGGGTCCCTGTGTGGGCAGCAGTCTGAGTGCTGCTGCTTCATCACCTACTCGCTGCATCTCAGCTGAGAGTGTCCCAGCCTGTCCCAGAGTGACTCTCTTCCTCCTGAGCACAGTGGAGCAGGGTGTTGTAGGAGGATATAGCAAATATTTGCCATGGCAGTTTTGCAGTGACCAGGAAATGCCGTGAGGCACTTCTGTGTCTGCTGCACATCTGGCCTCTCATTGTGGCGCAGGGCTGAGGGGGCTGGGGTGAGAGTGTGCAGGAGGAAATAGCCAATGGCTTATTGTGCTCTGCAGTAGGAGCAGATGCTTCTCTAACCCTTTTCTGCTGAGAAGGGGATTGGAGATTGATACAATGGCAGGAAATGAATGAGGAGGTGTGAGAAGAGAGGCAATTATCTGTGCACATCATTATGGCATTCACAGAAGTACTACTGATGTACCTGGTGCTGGCAGTGTAACGCAGTAGCACAGAACAGCTGGTGTATTTCTGGGAACCTCAGACGTATGTTTGAGATTTGCTTCTGAAAGAATTCAGGGCTCAGATGCGAAGAAGACTGAGGAGATCTGTGGGATTATCCTAGTGTGATTGGGCAAACTGGAAAAATTCGTGGTAGGAAAGTTGCTGATTAGGTTCCGTTTATAAGACTGCACAGACTGCATAAGAAAAGAAGAATGGAGAGTTTGTTTCTTTGGTAGCAGTATTCACAGAGGAGAGTGAGGAGCTCTGAAAGGACATTCACAGTACTCTGGTCGTCTATACAGTTTCCTTTTTCCTCTTCTCCATTTGCACCCTGGCCCCATATTTCAAAGTGCAGGGAAAGTTCTAGTTTGCTTATATTTATTTATTTATATCTTTGACAGGCATAAAGAATCTTCCTCTACTTTCTCCAAACCTTGCCATAGCTTTCCAGTAATGAAGGGAAGTGTGTATGTATGTATGTATTTGTGTGTGTGTGCGAGAGAGAGAGGGGATCCTGTCATCTTAATTACAGCAACTTTTGTGGCATCAATTAAATGGGTGCTTGGAAGCTTAACTTTTCCTCCCTGGTTTGACTGTGCCATCCTGTAACTGAAATGATTTGCGTGCCATCCTCAACAGAAAGAAAACTAAACTGTTCGCCAGGCTGAGGAAAAAGATGAGCAGGTACCGGTATGGAGAGCAGCATTTCGATACATGTTTGATTTAGTTCCTAAAACTGGAGAGGCTGTTGCTGGACTCTTAACAGCCTGGCACGTGTTAACCCTGTGGTGGGAGAGGGGTCCTTTGCATGATACAATGTGTTCGATGTGTTTGTGGCCTGCTGGGTCCTGCTGAGATCTCTCTGTGTCTGGATAATCCCATTAACTGCTTTTGTGCCTGGTTTGAATCCTTGCTTCTTTTCCTGTCTAAGAAGGCAGTGTGAAAACTCAGGCATTGTCTGTCCAGTTGTTTTTGTGTGATGGAAAATGTAGTGCTGGGTTTTCTGTGGGAAATATAATCAGTTTTGGTGTTTAACTGCTTCTAGTTTTACCTAGTGATTTTGTCCTTTTGAACAGGTCTGAAATGCTGCATTCTCATCCCCTGCCTGGCCAGGGAGGACTAGTAGGCAGGTCTTTCACACTCAGAAGTCTTATCCTGTTGCAATTGGGAGAATGATGAGGTGGGAGGATACTTCCAGCTTTGCTCCTTACTTGCTCTGTTCTTGAGGATCCTCACTGTCTTGCTCCATCCATTTAAATTTTTTTGCAGGGCTGGAGGAAAAGGAAGCCTCTTGTCTTGTATAAAGACTAATGTCTGCCTTTGAAACAGTGATGGCATTGATTAACTGGATTGCTACAATGCCTAGTTACTGTAGGTTGACTCTTGACAAGAACATGCTCTGGAGCAAAGTGGGAACTACTGCATAATGGCGTGGAAAATTCCTTTAATTTTTGTTTTTCTTACTTTTTGTGCTGGTACTCCCTCCATGGGATCCATACAGGAAGAAAAAAAAATAATTATAATCATCAAGTTAGTATCCTGCCAGCAATAAAAGAAAGTGCTGGTGGATTGGGATCCCTTTTTTTCCTGATCTGGTTTCCTGCTGACTAGGACAATCATGCAGCCCTTCTCTTTGTGTCTGCTATGCATACTTTGTAAAGTGGGAGGTTGAAGAGTGGTAATTTCACAAGGAAGCTGATGGGCAAACTTAGTTATTTCTACCTTCGAATGCAAGTAGTAAAGCAACATATTGTGTTGTTACTATTTCTGAGGTTTTCTACTTTAGGAAAAGGAGGATTCATTGGAGTACTTCTGTGGATGTCTGTCTCTGGTCTTGATTGGACTGGTGTTGTATCTGTACCAGACAGGAGGTTTAGTATTTCCAGTCACTGAGCGTGGATGGATTATACAACAGAAGGAGAGCTGGTAAATCTGCCCTTTATGAGCTCTACTCACAATGGGCTCCTGCTCTGCTTTGGTAAATTCCAACTGCCCCAGCAATTAAGGTGCCTGACCTGGGCTCTGCTGGGGGTTTCTGCTGTCAGAGCAGCTGCTGGGGTCACAGAGAAATGTGCAATCCCCAGTGCATCTGGAACTTGGTCAGTTTTTGATCTGCAGTGAGGATGTACATTTGTGCCACCATATGGTTGGGCCACCATATGTTTGGGCATGTAAGTTCTTCCTTCTTTCTCCCACTCGCTCCTTTTAAAATTTTTTTTATTTCTAAAAAATTCTCCAGCATGCTCTGATGATAAAAAAAATAATTACCTTTGGCTAAAAGGCCCAGTGTGAGCCTTAACTGAGATGCCAACCTTTTTTTCTTTTTTTAACTTGAGAACTTGGCAGGACATGACTGATCTGCTTTTACCATATTGGAAAGCAGGTTTTATCCTCTGATGTAGGATTGTTGCAAGTGCAATGGAAACTCATCTGCAGATGTCACTCTGCCTTTGCAGAACAAATGAGGCAGCACCATGGAGTGTCTGGGAGATCAGCAGCACTAAAAGAGGCTGGGGGATTTTGACTTTCCCTTCAGCTGCATTAGACCCAGCTCACTTTCCAGCTCTCTGTTTGCAGAAGAAAGTTGACACCCCTTTCCCTTCCTTACCTGATATTCCTGGAACTGGCATCAGTTCCCATTTGCTCAGGGGAAGGAAAATGATAGAGCAATGACCTTGTTGTTTTGGCCTTGCTTTTACTGTGGTTCTCATCTTTGGTCAGTAGGTAGAGTCCCTGCACTCTTGCTTTTTCCTGTGTTTCCTGGAGCAAGCAGTTGCTGGAGACAAGACTTTGCTCTCTGTGGGCAGTATGTGCTCCCTGAGGACATGTGAAGGACAGAGGATACCGGTGGCCATCTCACTTGATGCTGGTTGCACTGGCTAAATTCAGCAAAGTTGCAAAGCAGCAAGTGCAGGAATGAAGGTACTGGTCAGAGGGCTGAAAAAGGCTCAGCCAAAATTAGCACTGCCATTTTCCTAGAGGGAGTGGCCAGCACATCAAACAGGCTGTAAATAGTAGTGACTTAATGAAGGCTTTAGTGCCGGGCACTCGCAGCCCAATACTTACCCTCATCCTACAAGGACTATATCTCCAAATTAAGTCACTGCCAGGCACTGGAAATAAGTCACTACAAAACTGTTCCATGGCCTTTAGAAAATAAACCTGAACTCCTTTCTCACTGGAAGAACTGGCCTTTTCAAGTCTCTAGAAGGAAAAGCCTACCCTCATCTTCGTAGTCCAGCTAATAGGCAGTAGTTTCACTATTCCAAGTGTAGTCTGGGCATTTGGGAGGTCCTGGCACTCTAAATGTAGATCACTGTGTCCCCCACCTTCTCCAAAGTGCTTTCAAACTCCAAGGGAGGTAACATGTATTTTTTTTTTCCCCAACTCTAGCTTTAGAGGATGTTTTTTTGACGTTTCTTGGTGACTCCTGTGTAGATCAGGATTTTACCTTCACCCTCCAACCATTATTACTTCTAATCTGTAGCACGGCTTTGTAAATTTTGCAGAATTCTTTACAGAATCCATGAATTGAAGTGATTTCTGGGAACTTCTGACACTGCTTAGTCAGACTGAAGAGCTGAAGGGGTTGGCATACATGTTCTTCAGTCTCTCCCTCTTCCTTTTTTCCTTCTTTATGTCCCTCTTTCTCCCTTGGTGTGTGCCCCTGGTTGAGAGCTGCTGGCAGAGAATGTCATTTGGTTTGTTGCATCATGTTGGTGTGCTCTTGGCATCAGTGTCATCAGAAATATCCAGTTTGCATGTGGACCTGAGAAAATGTGCTTTGTGGGGAAATGTGTGTATGGTGTGTGGATATGGGGGGATACAGTTGGGGAAATGGTGAGGGTGAAGTGAATGAAGAGGAAATGGGATGGGGAGCTTGAAAGCTGGAATGCTGAGCAGGGTGAGATGCTTGCTTGTAAGAGGAGGTTTGTTGAAATGCCTTGCTATCCCTTCTTCCTCTTGCTATCCCCCGCTTGTAAACAAATGTTTAGGAATGAGGCCATCATGCATGTTGGCCAGTGACCACCACAACTCAGGCATCCAAGTGTGAGTGGATGTATATGTCTGAGGCTCTGTGCTCTCTTGGTGTTGAGCAAAGTCATAAATTACTTGATCTCCCTGCAGAATCAGATCTGCCCTGCTTTATTGCTGGCTCTATGACAGCATTTAGTCTCAAGTTATAGGAAAGGATCTGTTTCTTTCAGCTTCTTTCAAGGCCTTGAATTTCACAGGAACTGTGACTTTATAAGTGGAGTCAAATATCACTCCCTGTAGATGAGGTTGCACAGCCCTTTTGCAATATGCTGTGATATTATATTTTCATCTCTGTATGGTTTTGCCAAACTGTAATCACTTCTGCTAAAATATCCCCCAGCAGTGAATTTTCCCTGTTGAAATTCTCTGGTAACCAACTTTTTACTAAATCTCTCATGATTCTGTATTTTGAAGGAGAGACTTGACACCGAGCCAGGGCATTCCTGTAGGGAAAGGCATGTGCCTCCTGCCATTCCTTTGAAAAATCTGCCCAAATGTGTCAAAGCTGTGAACCAACAAATGCCATTGACATATGCTTCTTGCATCTTAATTCCCTGAAGAATCCCTCTTGACCGTGTGTCAGAAACAGTCTTGGAATAAAGACCAACTAGGGAGACCTTTCATAATAGAGAAATCTATTAGTAGCCAGAATCTCACTGTTCCTTTGCTGTCTGGAATGATCTGTGAAACCTCTGGCTACTTTGCCTCTCTGCTAGCTTAGTCAGTTCATTCCACATCAGGGAATAAGATATTCTGTGATTACACCCTTAGTTCAGGTGTTGTGAATCTATTAGTCATAACCCCTGCAGATGTCCATAGACCACCACACAGAAAAATTCTAATCTGTGGAATTTAAAACTGAATGAGCAGCACTGAACTCCTTTCCCCATCTGTTTCCCCAGTATTAGTGACTACAACTTAACATCAGGCTTTTATATTAAAATCTAGCAAAGTTAAGGATGCCTGATTGTTTTGTTTTTGTTTTTCTGTGTTTGAGGCAAGTATATCAATTCTGTAGGCATTTAGTGAGTAGCCTGCTGCAAAGTAATGCTGCTGCAGTGTGTTGGACTGTGAGTGACTCAGCAAAGATGCTTCTCAGAAGCTCCAAATGTCTTCGTTTCATATTTGGGCAGTGAAACAGAGATAATGGAGACCACTGATCTGTGCTGGTTAGCACAACTCCTCCTAGGCCTGGCTCAGACTTCTCTCTCTTTTTCTTCCCCTCTCTCCCCCTTTCTCTCTCCACTTCCTTCAGTGACAGCACCCCAGCGAAAGCAAATAAAAGCCCCTCACCTCCACCAGATGGATCTCCCATCACCAGCCCTGAGACCAAGACTGTCAACCATGAGCTGGAACCATCCACTTTGGAAGCACCTGGGGCAAGCATCCCAAAGTCACCATCTCAGGTAGTGTCACCATGACATTGACCATGTCTCTGCTGATGGCACAAGCTCTGTGAGTCAAAGACATCCATCAGTTGTTTTTTAGACCTCATCCTGCTACTGAGCACACCGAATATGACATGATGGTTGTTCTCTTCCACTGGTTCCTGAGAAAGTTCCTAAGAATGCAGGTTGCTTATTTGCCATCTGTATAAGAACTGAGTGTCTTTGAATGGCTTCACAAGAGGAAAGCTAGTAATACAGTTTGCTGTCTGATAGGATGGCCAAGAAGATCCAGGGAGGGTGGAGTTGTAGCTGAGGAAGTTTGTTCTTTACATTCTTTATATTTTACATGTGGAATTTGGTGGTCTAATTTCTTCTCGGAAACTATTGTAGTTGAGAAAGGTTAAAATAAAAAAGCTTAATATTATTAATGTTATAAGGTGGACATTTGTACTTTGGATGATGTTTCACTTTACTATCAAGATACAGTATTATGCTAAGAAAGGATTATATTTTTATGCTATGAAGAAATTAAGTGGGTTCTAGGAAGAAGATAGTCCCTTGTATAGAGTCTGATGCCTTCCATATGGCCTTCATTAGGCCTTTCCTTATCTAGGAAATATCCATCAGCCTGTTCAAAACTGTAGATGTAGCTACTCAGCATATCATAATGTTTTACTTTGGGAAGATAAAACATTTACTTTGTCGTCTTGTCTTCTTGCTGAGTAGGGGAAAAGCTTAGTAGGGAGTCCAAATTTACGTTGGGTTCCAATCCTTGTATCTCAGTAAGTGGGACACTAGGAGTGGTCTTCCAGGAAGAATTAAAGCTGAGAGGGGTTCTGGCCAAACTGGTAAGAAAACCCACTTCCTCTGAAAAGAGATGGGTGCAACCCAGAGCTTCCTTGCTGTTCCCACGCATAGCAGTGTGATTTCAAATCTAAGCCTGTGGGGTAGTTTTTCTCCTGTTTCCAGATGGCCTCTCACCATATTTTTCTCTCCACTGCATACTTGATTTTTAGGATTATTGATGGACAGGAAGGTGACGTGTGGCAAAATTTCTTTTCCAGCCCTGTTAAATGTGCCTGGCAGTGTCTTTTCAGGATTTCTTCAGGGTTCCTGAACAGCTCAGGAGTGCAGAGCCTAACTGTGGCTTCATCACCAACCTGATTAGGACATTTGGAGTAGGCTGTGTGTATGGGGGAGAAAAGATAGGATATCCAGAATTGCTCTTCTGTTGCAGGTTTCTTTTGGGTTCTTTTGATTGTTTTTTTTTTTTTTCCCCTCAGAGATTTCCAGAACTCGACTAAAATTTGGAGGAAGAAATCACAGAGATTTATTAAGGTGTTCACAGCAGGCTTTACTCACTCTGCCTGTGAACTTGTCTTGCTGAGTTTGGTTTCTTCCCTCTCCTTTAAATAGCACACATAACCCTTGTTTTTGCCAGCCTGCAAGTGCTTTCTCCTTCACTTACTGCCTGCCTGCCCGCAGGAATGGGGCCGGAGGCACCCCTTGAGGAGCAAGCAGGATATTCCAGCACAGCCCTGGCTTGGATGGGCCACAGGCAAGACTGAAATGACATTTGCAGCGAAGGCTGCCACCGCCTGGCAGCTCTTTCCCGGTCTGTGTTTAATTCATCCCCCCGGGCGTCGCTGCGATGAGGAGCAGCAGCTCCACTTGGTATTTACAGTAGCTGCTAAGAGATGGAGCTGGCTCTAGAGGCTGGGAAGACAAAGGCAGGAGTTTCACACTCAGAACCGAGCCTGGTCTGTGTGGATAAAACCTAGAAACCAAGTGTGGGTCAGCTTGCCAGGCAGCTGGGAGCACAAGAGTCTGCTCCCCTCAGCAGTGCCTGACTTTAACACTGAAATCTTCACAGGTTGTCATTACTTTTGACTTACGGGTAAGTGATTTGTTTAGTGGTCCTCCAAGAGAGGCTGAGAGGTCTGACCCTCTTTGGGAGGATGGAGCATAGAGCAACAAGCAAGAGCAATTCTCTAGCCTCTTTGTGTGTGAAATACCAATGCAGAGTGTAAGCAAAGGCTGTGGAGAGAAAGACAAGACCAGGAGTGATCAAACAAATGCTAACTAAATTTTGAGCTGTTCACTGTACAACCCAAAACAACCGCAAACTCTTTTACTGTTCAATTCTTAAAAAACAGTTTATTTATGTCTTTTGGAAGAAGTGGATGCTCTCAGCTCTCCGCAGAATAATTTGATGATCGTACAAGACTTCAGGGGATCTGTGAAACTTGAAAGGTCAGACTTCTGCTCTCAGTTACACCATTGAAACTCTGTAATGAGACTTTTGAAATCAGTGCAACTGTGCTGAATTTGGGCAGATAAAACTACGTGAGATCCAAGTCAGCAGAAAAATTTTAGAGGACTTGTTTTATTCTAGGCAACAAAGTTGTTAGTGCATGATGAATTTATGGGTATAACCCAACATCAGTATGCAATCATCTTGTCTTTGAATGTGGTTTTAGACTGCTGTTAGAAGTAATGCTGGATAGTGTGGAAGTGGCAATTTCCAAGTATTGCATTGGAATGAAAGAGACTGACTATCTATAATAGAGGAATAAATAGGAGAAGAGTTGTGATATTTTTGACTTGAGAGTTAGTAATTGGAGCCTTCAATTTCTACAGAGGGTGGTTCTCTTCTGAGAACAGCATTTCCCTGAAATTTCTGGTCCCATCTCGCAACTGGCAGGCAGGGGGTTTTCAGGAAGGGATTGTTCTCAGGGAATATGGACACACCACCTTCTGCAAACAGTGAAAAGTTGTAAGTGAACACACTTGTTTCCATTATTTCCCTAGCTAGCTATTCAGAGGAAAAAAATAATTGTATTTTCATACACACTCTCTCTAAAGCAGGTTAATCCAATAGGAAACTGGGCATGTCCTTAGAAATCTGAATAAAGGTTTTGTAGAATGCAGTTATGTGCTGGAGGAGTAATGGATTTCTGTGTTTCTGTTCTGGGCTTAACGCTGATACACTGGGTACACATTGTCAAGTCTTAGTCTTGCTGCTTTGGATGCAGTAAGATCAACAAGTAGCTGGAAAACTTCATTGTAAATGGGAGGCATTGTCATTGCTGAGTGTTGCTGTGCTGCTGGGAACTTGTATGACTGATTTATTCCAACACAGCAGCAGCTCCTCAAAGTCTAATTTGATCTAAAAGTGATCATTAAGCTTTGTGCACTGTAAAATATAGAAAGTATGTGGATGGGTTGATCTAGGCAGAATCTACCACAACTTCCATGGGATTGTAGATGCAGTCAGGCTGAATCTTTAGCATGATGAGGGGTAGTAAAATGGGTTAGAGTTACAGATGAGGTGGTTTTATGTATTCACTGTGATCTCCATTTGGGAAATATGACTTAATTACTGTCAATGCTCACTGGTGAAACTGAGAGCAGAGTTGGGCTCACAGCAGTCATGGCTTCTCAGGAGTTTGAATTGTTCTTGCCTGAAGCCAAGATGCCATCAAGAGCTCCTGCAGACCTTTATTACAGAACACTGGAAACCAGTGTACCAGGGAGCCAGTACTGGGCAGATCAGTCTGTCCTCATGGCCACCTGTCCATTGTAGGACAAATGGAGTCTGTTCTCTCATTCCCTTAGGTGCGGTAAGTATGGCAAAGGGGAGGCAGTGCTGGCCTGTTCTGTTGGATTGTGTTCTCAATAATTGATCTGCTCCCTTCCCAGTGGTTCTTTTGAAGGTTGCACATGCTTTAATTATGTATGCATGTCCTGTCAATGCATATTAATTGTGTTACGCTTCTCCTCTGCAGAGGGAAACTTGCCCACAGCTGAAGTGTAACTAATGGTGCCAAACCTTCTCTGGAGGCGTGGTTATTTATTTTGTTTTGTTTCAGTTCAACCCTTGACTCCTTCCCCTCTCTCTTCAGATGGAGTTGATTGGACCCTGCTCTGTGCCAGTGGTTGTGATTTCCCTCACCTTGAGTTTTTGTGACTAACCTGGTTCCTGTCTTTGGTTTTTTTTGGTGTCGCCGTCTGTGCTGTGGCCATGTGCTCACTTGCATGCAGTTGAGGAAAGGGCCTCCGGTGCCTCCGCCTCCAAAAGTCACCCCCTCCAAGGAGATCAAGCAGGAGAACATCATCAGTCTGTTTGATGACAATTTTGTCCCCGAGATAAGTGTGACAACCCCTTCGCAGGTTAGCTGCTATGCCCTGCCTAATTCTTCTCTGCCTCTGAACTCTTCCTTCAGACCTTTCTTCTCTTTGGAAGTGTCAAGCCATGAAACCTGGTCAGGTGAAGGAGGAAAGCAAGCTCAGCATCAGACCTCAGAAGGCAAAGAATTACTTAGGAGCTGACTTAAAGGGGAGAGTACCAAAAGGCAGTAACATGTTGCCCTTTGAGAGCTTTAATTCATAGAAGAAACAGGAGAAATGCATCTGGTCAAGAAACCAGAAAGTAATCACTGTGTTTGTTCAGCAGTAGTGCATGTGGATTATGACTCTCTTCATATCCTGTGGTGTGGTATTCTCTCTCCAAACCCACTGATCCTGAGTGTGGATGAAACATGTTTTTTTTTCTGCTCATGTACATCCCTAACTGTTGACTGTGGTATCTCTGCCAGTTCTGGGAGAAGACAGTTTTGTGCTCTCTGTGCCTTCACTCATGGCCTTTGTGGTTTAAAGGCCACATCTACACAGGAAAGGCCAAAAGGAACTAGCAAAGTTCTCTTAGCAAAGAGTCACTGATGCAGTTAGATGGGCAGGACTGTGCCTGTAATTAAGACTGCTGACATAGTCCGGCAGTATTGTCAAGTGGCACCCTCTGAAGCCCTGAAAAAGGGAAAACATTTTCAGATTATAGATTTTCTTCTTCCGTTTGTTTTACATCACTGCCAGAGAGGCTGTGCAGGTGGGAAGTTCTCTGTTGGATCTAGGAGAATGGCAGTCCTTATGTATATAGTAGCCTGACCAGATTTCTGGCTGTATCATGATATACCTGCATCTACTTTATTTAAATATATTNAATGCTTGTTAAAGTGCAAATTATATCTCTATCAGTGCTCATCTGTGACTCATTCCCTAATTTCTCCTTGTGTCGTGCTGCTCCATTGCCTCTGGTTTGCCACCTTCCACCCAGCTTCTGAGGGGCAGAGATGAAGTGGGGAGGGAAGGAAGTCCCTCTTAGGTTTGGCATTGCAATAGATAAAACTTGCAGAGTGGAGAGATGATTTGACATCAGTGTTGGAAGGCGGGAACTGCAGGCAGCTGAGCAACTATAATTTTCTGTGCTTCCTTCTCCTGTATTGTAATGGACTGTCTGCCTCATGGTCTTTATCATGTATTTTCACGAGAATGCCAGCCCTTAGGCACATTCTTCTGCACCTCATCAGTGCTCTGAGCCAGGATGGGATCTGCTGACTTTGGAGCAGATGGGGGTTCTGGGGGAGCATTCTGGTTTCCAGAACAAGCTCCACTGAAGGGCCCCTGGCACTCAGTGTGTTTCCCAGGGCTGTTCCTGTCACGTGTCTTAGTTTCAGTGAGCAGTCTTGTGGGAGATTTGGGTAAAGGCAAGGGGTGCTAGCCCTTGCATTCAAGTCTTGAATGACGGACTGTTCCATGGCTGCAGCCTTTGATGTCTCACCAAACGAAGCTAAAGATTGGAGTTGTAACCTCTCTGATGGGTGGTCTGGATGTGCTGGAAGAGCATACTAGGATTACTAGAATGTCAGTTGATTTTTGCATGCTGGTCAAGGCTCGTTACTGTGAGATAAGAGAGCTTGGTTCCTTGTCCTCATCCTTGTGGATCTCAAAAAGACATGTTCATAAAACAGATAAAAATCTATAAGAAAATTGGGGTAAGAGAAAATTAGAAGAGGTGAAAATGATGGTGATGTCAGTGGTATTCAGATGTCAGTGGTATTACCTTAAATGATGTCTCTTGCTACTTTCCAGAAACTTTTCTATTGTGGGATTTTGATATAACTGTGGAGACCAACCTGCCAGATTTTGTTACTGAAAAGGTCGGTGAAGCAGTAGGGCTGGTGCGCTGGGAGGTCATAGGAAACAGAGGCAAATCTTCCTGACCTCCCAGAGACAGCAGCTTCCTCTGAATCTGAGTAGAAAGCACTGTCTTGTGGTTGGATTAAATCTAAACCACCAAAGTGATAGTCCAGTTTTAAACCCTAATAATTCGTCCTTTGTAGTGACTTCTTATTAATGGTAATCAGCAATGTGGGATCACTGTCTTTACGTAGTGTTACTCACTCAAAGGGAGTTATTCTGCTGACTTTGAAGAAAGTAGCAAAGCTTCTCAAATTTATACTTTTTTAGAAGAGTTCTAGGTGTAAGTTTATGGGATGCCCAGAAATGAAAACAGTCAAAACCAGCATTTTTTAACTGGAGGAGGGATTCAAATCCCTTAGCTAGGGTGAACTGCCGTATTTTGTGTTTCTGACTCAGAAGGCAGGAAGAAATTAAAAGCTTTGGGAGTTAGCTCTGAGGTCTCTCAGACTTCCCTTCCAGAAGTCTGAGTGATTTTCTGCCTGGACTTGTATTCCTGAGATACACTGTATGGATGGCAGCTCTTTTATATGTAGCTGAGGAAGCCAGTCTTGATCTGTCATATAAAGGCAGCTGGATGAGCTGTGGGGAATAGTTCACAGCAGATGAGGTGCTCACACCACGTCAGCTCATTTGGCCAGGTGGGAGGATGAATGAGTGCTATGGAAAAGGCTCAGATTTGGTTTACAGGACGCCTGTGTGAACTGCCTGTGGCTGTGGGCACCAGGCAGTCAGGAGTCACATCCAGTGTTTGCGCTGCAACCATTCCCTCTGCGCTTGCAGCCTCTGCTCCAGGGTATCACACACCCTTCCTCCACCGTGCACACGTGCGTGTCTAATGCTCCTACTACTTCTCTCCCTCACTGCTGCCAAGTTTGATGCCCCTGGGCCCTTCCAGGAGGGAGCCAGCCTGTTGGATCTGGATTTTGATCCCATTAAACCAGATGCCACTGTGGGGAAGACCCCCACACCCGCCTCCCAGGTTGGTTCATATCGCCATTCCTTCTCCCTTCATAACTAACTTGCTGCCATGTATGGTGTGACTTATGCCCACCTGAATGATGACATGGACCTGAGCTGTGAGTGGCTGGGCCCTGGGTGTGGGTGCCCAGGATGGGGACCTTGGCCTTCTCCACTGGATGTACAAGTCCAGGAAGAATCAGGTGGCTGCTGGCCTGGCCGCAGTCAGGCATTAGGTGTTTGTGGGGTGCTTGGGCTTTGCTCTGATGATCCACTTAATGTATGTCCCTCCCTAGAGCAGCATGCTCTGTATGCTGTATGTATTTAAGTTGTTGCTCTGTGGATGGGAATTCAGCCTGAGTTCTGTGCTCCTGCTATAAATTGCTCTCAAATGGACTTTTAATTAACAGACACTTCGATAATCTGCAGTTACTTAGGGTAAATAGGGCTGTAAATGGATATTCAAGTGATGTGAAGCCCTCCTTTTGCTGGGCATGACACAGCCTGCATCCATAGTTGAGAAGCAGCTTCCTGCCTGTCACATTGTGGTATCAAAAAGGAAGATGCCTAATTCTGTTCTGGCCTGTACCTGGTCCTGTCCTCTGTGAGAGGCAGGTGGACTGTACCTCATTTTTTTATCTAAATGACTAGAGGTTTTGAAGTGCATCCTGAATATAGTTGTTGTCCTCACTGAGACTTTCCTTTTTATATGTATGAACTGGTTATTTTTTTCCTGTGGATGCCACTAAAATTTGTATTAAACATAATTGGGTTGTTTATAATACATCTCCAGTATCGTAAGGTTAAGTAGGTTTGTATGGCACAGATTTTTGTAGGCATAAGACTTCTTTTGTCAGAGGGATCAAACATTAGGCATTGGGTTCTCCTAAATTAAAATACTGTATCTGCAAGACACAAGTTATTATTGTAATTTGATACAGACCAGTATGGCAAAGCTATCCTTTTTTGGAACTTTATGTGGGTACATGGCCATTTTGTGTCTACTTGCCTTCCAGGATGAGCAGCATGTCAGGATAAACTTCTTTAAAAAAAACAAAACAAAATACTTTTTTTTTTTTCCTGAATCACCAGATAGAACTCAGATAATTGGTTATATTGACATAGGATACAAGTATAAATTTGACTTAAAATGGAATTGTTTTCCTTCCAGCAAGCAAAAAAATACTACACCAAGTGGGTTTTTCAAAAGTGCTCAGCAATAGCATATTTAGTATTCCAACCTAATTATTATTAGCTTCAGAAGTCATTAAAAGAGTCAAAAATCAATAATTTCTACGGGTAACCAAAGTACAAAACATAGTGAGAACCACCTAGTTATCAAAACAGTCAGATTTATTTCCTATAGGGTGGGCAGTATGGCAGAGTGGTTAAGGTGTTTTACTATGGATCCAAAGACACCACAGAATCATAGAATATGAAGGGGTTGAAAGGGACCTTTAAGATCTGTTCCCAGGGATGTATAAATTAATGTACTAACAGATATTTTCAAAACGTGCAGAGATAAGTGCTGTTGAATGTGTATGTCTGCTTCAGTCTGATCAGTGTCTGTAATGTTTGTACTCACTGAAATAATAATGTATAAATATGTTTTATTTTTGTTGCTATTTGACATGCTTAGTCTTTACCCTGGGATTTATGGGAGGTAAGAAATTCATACAGCTTTTGTCTCTCACGTACTGTTCACATGCCTGTGCCATCTCTGTTCACATACCTGTCTTTCCTTCACTGCTTCTCTTTCCTGCACACCCCAGACCAAAGTTGCTCTGTGTGCTGCTGGACCCACTTATGCACCTTGTTTGAAGCCCCGGGGCTAACCACATGTTTGCAAGTCAGTCTGGCACCCTAAACCTTACGATTCTACCAGTGCACAAGCCCATTGCCTTCCCCTGCTAACCCACTCATCTTTTCTTTGGCATAATGTTGTAACCTTCACCTCATACCTAATACTGCTGGTGCATCATCCTCACTTTGCACAACACAGTATTTCCTAAACTCTCTACGTCCTGTTGATCTTGTGTGCAATGCATAAATATCTCAGCTGCCCCTCATCATTACTTCCTGTATCGTTAGATGTACACGTCTGGAATTGCCTGTGGTGTTTGCTGTTCATCAACCATCATTGTCAGAAAGGCTGATGTGAATTAGCTCACCCTGTGTCTACACTGGAAATTCACCGCAGGCCCAAGGCTTGCCTGGCATCTGCTTCAACCTCAGCTTTGGAGCTCGCTGACAGGGAGACCCTGCACATGCCCAGCATCTGAACAAAACGCTGACCCTCATTTATGCTCTCTACATATCTGGCCTGTGCAGGTCTCAGGTTACTGCAGATTAGCCCCTTGAGAGATATTTGAAGCAAAACTACTTTTGTCTCTCTCTGGACTGACAGCCAGCAGTGTGGACAGAAAGTGCTTTATCTGGGTACTCAGGCCTGCTGCTGGAGCTGACTGTATTCACTGTGTAAGCTCATGGCCTTGGCTCATGCTGAGCTCATGCTGGGGAATTGAGTCCTGCCAACCTTCCTGTTCCCGAGGGCCAGATCACCCCCTAGAGTGAGTACTTGGGAGGGCATGACTTAGCCCTGGCCTAAGGACCCACCGTGGCCACTACTCTCCTTCACATGAGCTTAGGTGATGTCAAGGAAGAAGGTTTCCCCTGTGTGTTTTATCAGCCATCAGTCCTTAACACCTGTCATTCCCTTGTGTGTACATTGTCAATCTGTCTTTGTAGGGAAGAAGGGACTGGTTTAGCTAGGAAAAATCTTCCTTTCAGGTTAATGGGCAGGAGTGAGGTATGACTGTATCTGACTGAGCTGTGCTTACAGTCTTGGCTGTAAAAAGTTTTTTGGACCACTTCTGTCATCCTGCAAACTGATTTCACCGAAAGGAGAATTTGCTCAACCAGGAAATGCTAGTAGTCAAGGTGTTCTCACTGTACCAATTCTCACCTTGGCATACCATACACAATTAGAGAGCAGAGCTCCCTAAAGCTGGGGAATCTTCCTCTACAAGTCTTCAGCAGTGTTTTTGTTATAAATGTTCCTAGCTGTTGATGAAAGGAAACTTTTTTTGTGATTCCTTATTCCCATAGGCCATGAGGTTAACAACTGCATAGAAATGTGAGTGCAGCAGAGCTGGCTTAGTTCTGCAGACTGGGAAATGTACATTTGATGTGCATGATGCTGCTGTTGGAATAAGCAAAGTTTTCAAACATGGTAACAGCAGTAAGCAATTCTTCCTCTCCCTGTACTATCTTTCCATGACTGTAAATGCTTTTTATAGGCCTCAGGATGCCTCACAGGTATTTAAAATAGAAAAATTAGTAGTTGACATAAAAATGCCCTTTTCTAAATGCAGGGGGTTAATTTAGATTCAGTTTCTCTCATTACTAAATACTATTTTTGCAAATCAGCTGCTTAAAAAAAACCCAAAAACCAAAAAAACACACCAAAACCCAAACCCCCACATTGAGCTACTTTTCACTTGTCCATGTAAAACTCATGCTTGGTCAGATAGAGCTGACCTGGCATCTGTTCCAGTTTCACTGAACCCAGATGAAAACCTGGGAGTGAATCCAATTAAACAGAAGAATCCTTTGTAGCATTTCATATGCATATATTTACCTTAGCTCTACCAAAGCTGCTGAGGGAATCCTCTGTAGGATGGGAACAGCTTTGCTCTTCATAACATCTTCTGGCAGTATAGGCCTGTGGATATGGTGTTGGGGAGACATGAGGAAGGATGTGATAGGGGAGGAAAGCATGTGTTAGATGACACCACTGGAGCAGCTAAAGGTAATGGATTTTTATTAAATCAAGAATTTATTTCTTTGTTATTGTTGCTGTTATTAGAATGCTGCTTGGAGCATTGTGCTAGTGCCTGACTAGTAGCCAGATGAGTGTACATTTAAGGTTTACCCTGGTCATTGCTTTACTCTGGGCTTTTGTAAGGTTGGGACTATGAGAACTGCAACATTAAGGGATCTGGACAATGCCTTGTTTTGAATATGTTTGTATTCAGGGGTCCATGTGTCTTGGTTTAACTCCAGCTGGCACCACACAACCACTCACTCATTTCTCTCCCCTTGGTGGGAGGGAGGAGAAAGTTGGAAGGGTAAAAGTAAGAAAACTTATGGATTGAGATGAGACCATCTTAATTCAAACAAAATAATAATAATAATTAATTGTAATGAAAAGGAAAGTAACAGAGATAAATGAAACCCAAAAAAGTCCAGGTGAGGCAAATGAAAAACAATTGCTCTACACCAGCTGACTGATGCCCAGCTCATTCCTGAGCAGTGGTGCCTGATCAGCTTTTCCCCTAGTTTATATGCTGAGCATGATGACATTTGAGATCAGCTGTGGTCAGTTGGGTGAGCTGTCCTGGCTGTGTCCCCTCCCAGCTCCTTGTGCCCCCCAGCCTCCTTGCTGGCAGGGCAGCATGAGAAACTGAAAAGTCCTTGACTTGGTGTTAGCACTGCTCAGCAACAGCTACATCATCAGTGTTGGAAACAGTCTTCTCATCCTAAATCAAAAGCACAGCCCTGTACCAGCTATTAGGAAGAAAATCAACTATCCCAGCTGAAGCAGGACAACACATGTTTATTAAATGTATGAGGCATGTAGGCATGCTAAAGCTGGGTATTCCCATGTATTAAAAATGGCAAATCTTGGAAGTCTTCCCAGATGCTGCCTGACCAGTCTCCCAAGTGGCTGATTTGCAGCATTGATGCTACCAGGTTCAACATATTCCCTGCATTGTTGCAATTTCTGGGAGGGGCAAATGAGTATCTTTACTTTTGTTTTAAAAAGAGTTGGCCTGACTCCATATAAGGAAGAATAAAAACTTGAGCTGTTGGAAACCTATCATAGATGTTTGGTTGGTTCTTTGTTGTGCACAGAAGCCCGTGTCCCTGGGCATTTTAGAACAGTCTTTGCCCGGTAGTGATTTGTGGGTGGTACTGAATCTCCGTGGTGGTGGAAGCTTTTGTGCAGTAGAAACTTTCCATCCACACAAATGTGTTTCACACCCCATCTGGAATATTCATAGAAAATTCTTAGTAATAGAATATTCACAACAGAGTCCAAGGTCACAACTCTTTGGGCCTGTCTGAAATCAAAGGAAGTGAAAGTTAGCAGAGTGTCCTCTTTGATTTGGTGCTAATGTCATGTTGATGCTGGATCTGGACTAAATTCCATATCTGGACACATTATTATCAGGCTCCTTTGTTTCTGGGAGTAGGCAAGTACTTAAATATTCCGTGATTGTTGATCCTTGGAAGTAGACTATGGAGAGATCCTTGTTCTTTGGTGTGCATGAGAACTTGTATTCTCTTACAAATGGGCAGTCTAGACTGTGTATGTGTAAAGAAGCTCTGCAGTTTAGATCATGAAGAGAAAGAGACACACAGAATTTTTGGCATTTCATTGATTGTCTCTGAATTATTGCCTACTGTATGGCTGGAGCTGAGGGATTCTGGCTTTGTTGTGATTTCCATGAGTTGCAGAGAAAGGAGGAGGCAGAAACGTAGCCAGACCCTTCAGTGTCTCACCGTTTAGTCAGCAGATGGCTCAAGCAGTGGCACAGAGCACTTGGGCAGGCTGGGCTGCACTTTGCTGCACACACGTGTAGCTGGAATGAGAGTAACTTCCCACTGGGTTGACTTTTGTATTGCAGCCTGCAGAAGCAGCCCGTGCAGGAGCTGAAGCAGCTGGATCAGAAGCAGCAGCTGGAGCTGAAGCATCTAAAGCTGAAGCTGACTCAGGATCGGTAAACACCTCAAGGGACAGCAATCCCTTTTCTCCATCCCTTTGTTATACAGCACATGTGGGAGGCTGGGCTGGGAAAAGAGCTGTGTAACTGCTTGGAAAAACACATCCTTGCCACCAAAGGAGTTGCACTGCTCTTATTCAGGGACCAGACTCAACTGTTGCATTTTTTTTTATTTGGGTAATGCTTAGGGAGAAATTAGTCTGGAAAATTCAGTAAAGGAATTGTCTCTTCACCCATGTTATGAAGCCAGCCCACAGCCCATGCTGTCCTAAGCAGTGTTGTCAGCTGGATTCCGCCTTGCTTGCCATTTACTTACCTACCCTGTCATCTGTGCTCTGGCTGTGTCTCCTGGATATCCAGGCTTCCTCTCCTTTTGGTGACACTGCTGCCCTTTTAGGGGATTGGAGTAGGTCACCTCTCGTGGCAGCTTGGTTCCTACAGGCTGTCACATTTGAGTTGTCTGTTCCAGGAGGGCTCTATTGTGACCACAGCAACTGGGAAATGCCAGGCATTATGGTCTCAGGAAACCTACAACTCATCCCTGCCTTTCTTCAGCCTCAGGCAAGAAAGACAGCAGTCACCAATCCCGCTTTCTTACTGCTGCCTCTGCTGTCTCTTGGGGTGTTTTTGTTGCTGACTGGTGTGCTGGGAAAACCCACTGAAGCCATGGAATAGTTGGGGTCTGGATCATCTAGGGTGGACTTGTAGCTTCAGTTTTGGCTTTTCTTTTCTCAATGGCCTTTTTCCCTTCCTTGGCTGCCACTGCCTACCAGAGCTCCCTGCCTGCTGTTGTTGTGGAAACTTTCCCTGCAACTGTCAATGGCGCTGTGGAAGGAGGTGCTTCATCTGAGAGAGCTGACATGCCCCCAGGATTTCTGTTCAAGGTGAGTGTATGGTTGTGCAGCATTGAGTTCCTGGTGAGGGTTTTTTTCTCCCCTATAAGTCATTAACTGATTTCACTCAGCATGGCCATGGGCTAAGCCACACTGAAAGGCAGAATGGAAGTTGAAGGGGAGATAAGCTTTCCAGCAGCACAGCTGTGTGTGGTTCCAGATGTTTCAACGGATTATGTAAGAACATCAGCATCTAAAGGTCTTGCTGTACTCTGCGGCAAAACTCTGCTGCAGTGGTTTCTGTCTTGGTGGTGTGGTGGTGTTGGTCACAGACTTTGGATATGGATAAAAAGTTGTGCTTCTGACAGTTTAAACTTTGGTGCAAGTGGCAGATTGGGAAGAGTATGGAACACCAGCAGAAACAGAGGGCTGTGTTTGGGGAAGATAGAAAGCCAGGATTAACAGAGAAAAGTATAGGACTAGGCAGGGAATTTGGGTGGGTATTCTGAATATGCCAAAGGTCACTTGCAGCAAAGGTGTGGAGAAAGGAGTGATTTTGAGGGAGGATAAGCCACAAATATAATGTGCACAATGTGTAGTAGCAAGACAGCACAGATGTATCATGCCCTAAAAGTGAGAATTTATAGCATCTTACTATAGGAACGCTTTTCTCTGCGTTAGTCATGCCCAGGTTTTTCCTGTGAGTTCTGCTGGAATAGGAAGAATGGCAAAGCCCTGAAGAATGACAGGAGGCTCATAACATTTGGTCTGGTTTCTGGTGGCATTGTAGGCTATGGTGCTCAAAGTGCTCCTCTCTGTCCCTGCAGGTCCAGGCCATGCACGATTACACAGCCACTGACACTGATGAGCTGCAGCTGAAGGCCGGGGACGTGGTGCTTGTGATTCCATTTGAGAACCCTGAGGAGCAGGTGAGAGGGGGAGCAGAGTGGGAGCCTGGGCCAGGTGGAGCCGAGGGGGTTTCCTGAGCTGCTTCTTTCTTCACTAACAGTTGGCTGGCTGGATGCTGAGCCATTAGTTTGTGGCTGGGAGCTGGCAAGAGAGCCGATTGTCCTTGAGCTTGAGATTGGCTTCCTGCAACAGAGGGGAGGACTCGGCTTGTTACTGGAAAATGGAGACATTATCCTGCATAAAGCATGTGGAGTAGCCATGGGTTCTTGCCACTATCAGAACATTTGAGCCAATACAGTGGCTCTATTGATCGAGGAGCCCAACAGAGCCCATACTTTGCCTCCTCACTGCCCCTAAACTTGATGCACATTCCCTATAACCACTACAGCACAGACTGTCGCATTGAAAGAGGTGATTCATACCTTATGATATTTTCTTCTCTTTTGAGAAATACTGGAGCTCTGAAAAAGCAGCTGGTGGTTGATGATGTCTTGCACTTCAGCACAGCAGTGGCTGTTTCCAAATGACTGTGTTTGGTCAGGAGATGGCAGCAGAATCAAAGGCTAGAGCAGGTTTCAGCTCCAGAGAACAAGTCTTGCTGCCCATCTTCAACCTGAATTTACTTGGTCATGGTTTTCTTTAATTTGAGCTATTTCTAGAAGCCTTGAGTAAGTCCTCCTCACTTTCTGTGTTTGAGGGCACCCAGCTGACAATCTGCATCAGTTTTACTCCTTTGACTGAGAGAGGTGGTGAGTTTATAAAATTAATGCTCAAATCTCTATGGTTTTTTTTTTTGGAAAATAAAGAGAATTCTCCAAATCAGTTGAGCAGTCATCAGCTCTTTGGGTTAGGCCAAGCTCAGATAAGATCTGGATTCCGTAAGGGGTAGAGGGAAGTTGATGTAGTTCACTAGCTCAGAAAATGTGCATCCTCTTTGTGGCTCAGCTGTTGGCTTTGTGAATTATGCTTGTGAAATAGAACTATAAAATGCCAACAGTTCCCACACAACTAGGGGAGGAAAGGTTTTTGGGGAACAGGCACTGATTCCTTCTGGAGACAAGACTCCCCACTGGGTGGGACTGCCCTGCACAAGCATTTGTGAGCATTTCTTTCTCAGAAAAATGAGATGGGAAATGAGTGTCAGCTCCCCCAGTTTCTGTGGTAGGCAATGGCATTTGTGGAGCAGATGGCGTTTTTGGATCAGAGTTTTTCAACGCCCTGTGTTTGCACTTTAGCTGGATGTGGGTGCAGGAGCCATGAACTCGAGACTCTCCAAGCTGCAGAGGGTGAGCTCTGAGTGTTGCTAACATGACTCTGTAGCTGCACTGAAGCCCTCTAACCCTTCTATAGTGTATCCTGTGCTACAGCTCATTTCCCTAACCTCAACTGTACCCAGCCAGGAGTTGCTGGCTATTAACATGTGCATGAACTGTGCACGTGAGTGGAGGGAGCTAGGATCCTAGACTGATTCACGTCCCTACCTTGCAGCTTAGGTGTCAGTTTGTGGGTACGTCCAGGTCTTGATTCATCTCTCTTGGTAGAAGAAAGGGTTGAGGGCAGCAACACTTCTAAGGTGGCATTTCAAGTGATGTGGTTTAAAATTGCCAAGGCCCTATCTGGGTCCTCATGTCTAATCCCTACAGCCGAAGAGACCCTTCATAGCAGGATGTGGTGGGAGCGATGCATGCATACTGTATGGCACAGCACTATGTGCAAAATGGATGAGCTTTTGTGCCTGATGTGCTGTGAGCTGAAAGCTGCCTTCTAGACACTTGGGGCCAGTGTCTTCTGCCTCGTTTTTTGTCTTCCTGATTTATGGCATGTCAGTCCTTCCACAGCCCCTGCAGCTGGCTGCTGCAGATGGGCTCCCATCTCGTGTCATTCCTATGATGTCTCCTGAATGTTCCAATCTAAGGCAGCAGTCAGGGCTAAGTGAGCCTGCAGGCTCTGGGAGCTGTGCAGCTCTCGTGCCTCATGCTGCACTCTAAACCCATAGATTGCCCCACTGCCAATGAGTGGGGTACGTGCATGCTGAAGGGGGCAGCTCCAAGGCATGCAGAGAATAGAGTGGTTGTACACCTAAGCTACATGCTCAGTGCAGCCCTCCCACCTTAAATATCTTGAATACCTCCCTCATGTGCAGAAATCTCAATGCCAGACAGCCTGCAGGCAGAGAGTGGGAAGTTTGGTTCTGCTCATGAGCAAGTTCTACCAAGCACGGTTCCTTTTGGCGGAATGAAAATTAATCTGTGTTTATAGATGTATAGGTTGGAGGCTAGGGAAGCACCTTATTGAAAGACCTAAATCACATGTCCAAAATCCAAAATATGGGAGATTTGCTAACGTCACCTTGTGTCAAACCAAACAGACTGCTGAGTTTTGAGAGATGAGTTGAGTTCCTCAACTCACAATTCCCACAGATCAGGATTTCAGCGTAGCAAGACTCATTTTAACTGTACCACCTCTAAGATGCCAAATCTGGGTGCTCTGTCTGGAGCAGGGATGAGCACCCCCTGGGACTGATTCATCCTTTCCAAGGACTTGTGCCTGAGATGAATGGGGTGAATTACATGCTGGAGGTGCCTGTCTCTTTTATGCCTATGGAGAATGCTAGACCCCTCATATTTGCATTGTGAAAGGTGAGATAGGTGATTTCCATCCTGTAGCTCATGAGTCTTTTTGGCAGAATTTCTCCTGCTTCAGTGGGTGTAAATTATGACATGTTTCTGTTATACTTGCATATTTTTTACTGTGTCTGCACGGTCTGGGTCAGATAGGAGCTTTGGTATGAACTCTGGTGGGATGTAGCCTTTTCTCTGTTCGAAAGGAAACAAAAGCATTTTTCCTTCTCTCCCATACTCCTCCTGGATGTCTCCAAGCCAAATAAGAGCATGGCTTTGGTAATGCCTTGACACCTCCTTGGCCTGCATAGTGTGAGAAAAGTCCCTGATCACATCTGTCCCTTAGCGTCTGATCTCTGTCTTCTTCTCCAGGATGAAGGATGGCTGATGGGAGTGAAGGAGTCTGACTGGATCCAGCACAAGGAACTTGACCAATGCCGAGGTGTTTTCCCTGAGAATTTCACAGAACGGGTGCAGTGAAAGTCCAAGTCCACCAGCTGCATTTCTGCTGGAAGAAAGCAAGTTTTCTGGTAGATAATTGAAAAAGAACAATGAAGGAAAAAGAAGACAGAATTTTGAAGGAATAGAAATCTGAAAAAAGTCAACTTAAAGAGTGTGTTCTTCTCAAAGGGCAAGGTTTCAGAAGTTAATTAAAATTCAAAGTGTTATTGAAATATATACATATTAATAATAATAAGGCAATTCAGATACCTTCTTCCCCTTTGGTTTAAACAGCATTTGGATTCAAAGGACTGATGCAGAAGCAACTCAGTGAGGTTCTCCAAGTACTGCATTGACTGAACTGCTAGATGTCAGTCTGATTCCTGGAAGGGCAGTATTTCTTGAATGGCTTGAGAGTACAAGCTGCATTTGCTCTTGGGTGGGTTAATCTGTTCTGTCTTGAAGGTGGCTTGCATGGCAACCATAAAAATTCAGCCTTCCCTACATCTTCAACCTACAGTAGGCCAAACTTTCTGTTATGCTGTTGAAAAAAAATTTTAGTGTATAGTGTTCACCACTACAATGTATGTGTGTGTGTGTGTTTTATTTTATTCCTTTAAAACAATGTTACATAAACTGTGATTTTATACATGTAAAGATAGAAGAAACTACATGGAAAGGACATGAAGAAAATGAAATGTGTGAAACTGTGCTCAGTCCAAAGTTCATTCAAATGCGGACACCTAAATTCTCACAGTAGTTGTTGGCCTGTGAAATCCTAAGGGGAATGGACAATTTCAAGAAATGAAACAAGACAAAAGAAACAGATGCCATTTGGATGTCTCTGAAATTTAAGAGAGGGGATCCTCTACTACACACATCCCCATCCCCTACCCTCCCTCCAAAAAAAAACCAAACCCAAACCTATTGGTAGTTTCAGAAAAGCTTAGATTCATGTAGATGGAAAATAACTCTAAAATCTACTGGTTAGAAAATTTGCTTTTAAAGACAGAGATAAGGGAAGAATTTTTTTTTCTGTAAGAATATCAAAGAGAAAACACTGATTAAAAAAACAAATTACTTTCTGTGCTTTTCATTGGCATTGTTTTTTGTAGAATTGTATTTCTTATTTTCCTTTGAAGAGTTCTGTAAGTGAAATATCATTAGGTCAGTTTTCTTCAGTGCTGTGCTGATGAACAAGTTAACCTCTATGAAAACTGGACTCTTGAAATGCTCGTTTAAAATGGCTGTGTGACTTCATGCTATTGTAATGCATTAGAAAGGAAGGCAAGAATATCAAAGTGTCAGTGTCAAGAAGACACTCTGCAGTCTAATACTGATGCTGAGTCCTTTACCTTTCCTTTGCTTCTGTTTGTTTTTGAATTTTGTTTTTTTTTTTTTTTTTAGTTAAGACAAGCAGATGACAAGGCTGTTTCTAAGTGCATATTACACTTGTTAATATAAGCTGGTCTGACTCTCCAAGACTCTAAAGTCCCACAACGGTACTTTATAAACTTTACTTGAATACTGATGCAGCTGGCAAGCAAGTCAGGCTATTTTAATTTTTTACAGCTTTCCCTCCTCCCCCATGATCGTTTTGCCCTGAAGGGATTTTTAACAGTGAGGTTATGCTGTGCTCAGGATCACTCTGAAATAATCTTCCAAACTGGTAGGAGTTGGTTTTTGTCAAAGCTGCACAAAATGCTGACAGAGTACTGAAAATTTCACCTTTTCCAATCTGTTTGGATTATTTGTAGAAAAACATTGTAGGGCAAAGATTCTGGGTTTTTTTTTTGTTTTATTTTGTTTTTTTTTTAATAGTTTGGAGGAGCAGATCTGATTTTGATTAGAAAATATATTCTTATAGAATTGTTGGAGTTCCTCCTGCTTTCAGTTTGGGAGATGATCCATGCTAGTTATTTGCAGCAATGTAACAGGCATTAAATCTGTCCTATATACCCAAATCCCTTCTCATTTTTAAAAGAAAAAATTTGCAGGAATTTATTTTGCAGCACTGTTAGAAACCCCAATAGTATTTAGGAGTAACTGCTCACAATACAGAAGGACTGGACTCCACAAATTATAGTATGGTGAGCTGTTGCTTTAGAATACTGCCCTGTTTGGCTTTTTTTTCCTTTTTCATCAGGGTTGTCTTTATTATTACTCTTTTTTGTTTTTCAAAATATCTATTTTTATGCATTTGTGACTCCCATTACTCCTTTAAAGATTATTCATATAAAAATATACATTAAAATATACATAGAAATATATATATATTAAAAAGCGGGTTGATCCAATTAACATAATGCTGTCAGCTTAAAATGTTTATTTTTATGCAAAACCTGTGGATAATAGCTTTGTTTTTTTAAAAAAAGGACAAGATTCTAAGTTACCAGAGCTGTGATTTTTTTTTTCTTCTAGTAACTGTTCTAGAC